>AWYE02000778.1:0-170074 GCA_000504385.2 Exutisphaerella laricina CBS 326.52
CCCTGAACCTGCCACTCAATACGGTTGACCAAATGTCTGCGGCTGCTGCACCAACTGCTTCCAATACTGCCACTCCACATTCCCATCCAGACTGTTCATGAAAGTGTTATCATTAGAATACCCCCAAGCCGGATTCGCGCCCAGCCAATTCTCAATGGGTATATCCTGCCACGCATCGAACACGGGGTCAAAGGCATTATTATGATTCTGTTGTCGGTTGAAAGTTTCTGTTCCTGTCATTTGCCGGGAAGCCTCACGCTTCTCGAACGCTTCCCGCAATCTGGTGATGAAAGGTGGATCTGCTACCGGGTTGTTAGAAGAATCCCTCGCTCGAGCTTCGTCCCACGAGCGCAGCGTCAACCTCCCGAGAGCGACGTCGATAGATCGCCGGTGCGAAAGCAGTTCGGGGTGAGTGTTATAACACTCTTCGACTTTGTGCCACAGCGTTGCACGGTCGATTGCTGGTATCGGACGACGAGCTTCGTTGATGATCCAGATTAGCGGATCCCACTGGAAGAACTGTTTCATGTGCCAGGCGAAGGGTCTGAGGGCGACGTGTTGGTGGCAGGTAATGCTTGATAGCAGGACTTGGCTGGCTAGTGTCCAAAGCTCTTGCTTCTCCTCTAATGTAGCCTCGTCGGATCTTGCTTTAGGAAGTCGTATACGCAGTCGAGCGGAATTGATGGCAGCTCGCGCCATTGCAATGGTAAGACAATGCGTGGGTACAGAGATATCACAATACCTTATATATTTCTCCTCCATAGCATTCTCTAGCTCCTGTAAAGCTTCAAAGATTGCCGGCGTGTCCTTGGTCTCCCACAGCTTAGCCCAGTTGCCAAGTGCCGGTCGTATCTTTTGGTGAAAGCGTCCGATTTCCGTTCTTGCTAAACAGAAAATCATGTCTGTTGCACCTTTCTTCGCGACAGGCTTCGACGCCATACCAGGCCATATGTCCTTATCATCGATGTTCAGCGGCTGTTTCGTATCCCAAGAGTCGGCCGATATGGCGATGCCGGTTCCAGATAACTGTCCACTGATTCCGTCAAGAGGGAGTAATTGCCAGAATACACGGCGTCGAATCTGCACATCAAATGCATTAAGACCAAGTTCCTCGCCATCTCGGTGTAAGCCCATACGTTGCGCGAGCCTGACAGCTATACCAGTGAGTACCCAGAAAGTATGCGGGTCGTAGTGGCTGCGGACCGCTAGTAGGAACAACATATACGCTTGCAGAACAGCAAGTTCAGTAGTGCGTAGGAAGTGTACTGCTAGCAGTGCCTGCTTGGTCGCATCATGGTACCGCTTGCGCAAGGTAATCCAATTCTGTCCGAACAAGGCTGGGCATTCCTGCTCTGGCGTCGACACAATAGCGAAATGGTACACAGCAAAGAGCAATGCTTCGTTGACTTTAGACATAGTGCTCGGGTTTGCGGCAGATCGCTGCAGGATCTCAAATGTCGTAGGCGCATGAACAAGCTTGATGACTGGATCGATGTTGCGGACGTATGCATTCCAGAGCTGAATGGCCATATCATAAGTAGGATGTAAGTCAATCAAACTCTGCCTGGGCGTCGTTGGACCAAAGAAGGCGGCAGATGCTGGGTCCACTGGACCAGCGCTTGAAGGCGAAGGCTCCTGCTGACCGTCGACATCTTCCTCGTCAGATGAAGGATGAAGGTCCTCGCCAAGATTCCTCCAGATATTGCTATCGATATATCGTGTCTTGCCAGGCCCCTTGAGCAAAGTGCCCCCGGCTGGCTTGCGGCTTTGCGTGTCAGAAGTGCCAATGCTTCCAGCGCCAGGCTCAGGTCGAACAGTAGGAGTGGTAGTCGACCCAGGCGGCGAGTCCTTCTCTGTATCAGGAAGCAAATTGTGCTCCTTCAACAGCTGCTCGTAATGCTGAAGACGATCTTGCAGCTCTTCCTCTGGTTTTCGCTTGCGCTTCCTGGGGGCAGGCTCTTGGTAATGGCAGTCGTCCGTCAGCTTGGCTTTGCGACATGTTGAACAAGGCGGCCCGGTCTTGTCGCACCGTACCTTCCTACGAGCACAAGTGACACATGTGTACGGCATGAGCGGTACATGGCGGCTGCCATTCTGCTGAGCAGAGTCCGTGCTGTATGCTGGCGCTATGGGTATCAGTCGTGGTTGCGTTTGAGTGCCTGAGGCTGTCGAAGCTGTTGATGCTGAGCCTGGAGCCTCCATGCTCAGTGCTCTTTGACTTCACTTCAAGTGTGGCTTATCCTAGTCAAACTATGCCAAGACCGGAGGATTCCCTTGCTTTGTCTTGCAGCTGTCGATTGCGGTGTTTTCCATGGGAACAGACTCTGATCGCTATGGATGCAAAGTCGCCTCATTCTCAGCTCCATCGTGTGTTGACGCAGCCCGAGCGGACAGAGCGGAGTTCGTTGGGACTCTGGCACCGGAGGAGGATTCACCTCTACGGAACGAACCGTCCGCTTTCACGTGCTTCGGCTGACTTTGCCCCGGACAGGCACAGCTCGATCACCTTCATCATGACGTGTAGATGCGCGTGAAGTGGCTCTGTACATGATGTAGGTATGTAGCATTCATTTGCCAGCGCATTTTGACGCGCTCTCACCTATAGTCATGCTCTTTCAACGTCGAGCTATCGTAAGTACAGCACGCCTCGTCCCACGGATCGGCACACCAAACAGTTCAAAGGCTCTACGAACGTTCACTACGACAACTGCAACCATGGGCAAAGACAACAAGTTGTCGCGCGATGCTCCCAAGCATGAAATGGTCTACTTCCCCAAGCTCACCTCAGAGGTACGAGCTTTCGGCCAATTTAGGAAGGTGATGCATACTGGCCTGTACAGTCAGGTTGTGACGATGGAGATTCCAGTTGGCGGCGACATTGGCGATGAAGTGCATACCGTGGATCAGGTCTTGATCTTCACAAGTGGAGAGGGCAAGGCGACCGTTGCAGGAAAGGATCAGGTGAGTTCTACCTTGCGCAGTGTGATAAAAGGACAGGCTAATGGGCATGCTATGCAGGACGTCAAAGCAAGCGATGTAGTCGTGGTACCTGCCGGAACACAACATCAGTTCATCAACACCAGCAAATCACAGCCATTGGAGTTGGTGACGATCTACAGCCCAGCAGAGCACGACCCACAAACTGTCCACAAGACGAAAGAGGAGGGTGACGAAGAGGAGGAGAGCGGCAAGGACGAAGCTCCAGGATGGTCACAGCAGTCGAAGGAATTCAATGAGAAGAAGGGATATGTCAAGGAAGAAGGTGGACCATATGAGAATGGCGATGATGGAAGACACAAGCAGTCATAGTCAGTGAGAGAGGTCACAATGAATGAAGCATTGTATAATCTTTTCAATCACAATACGCCAAGGTTGTCTTGCACGCCATCAATATGAAACACCGTACCATGATATGGAGTTCAAACTGGAGGGATATCGGACCACACTTTGAGGTCAGCTTATTGCGCTGGAAGCCTTTTGGACGTGCGGCGCATATGCATCGGCAACGAACAATCGATCACATTCGGTCGAGCTCTTGCAGCCAGGCGAAGCATGAGAGACGTCGGGTGTCGTGGGAAGCAGGTCGTGTTTCATGGGCGAGATCGATGGGAGAGATGGCATTTGATCTGATGTGCGATGTTGACGAGAGAGAATCACATTTGTTCTCATTCGGGGCATTTTCGCACACCCGATGCTGGCGATATGTGTAGGGATATATTGAGATTGGATTAATGTTTGTGCATCAACTACCAGTTATCCCCTCAAGTATCAAGCTTCAGCGGATTCTAGATGCATCTATGGTCTAATGGTTAGGATTGCCGCCTTCCACACTATTACTGTGTCAGCGGCAGGTTCGGGTTCAATTCCCGATGGATGCAATCATAATCACGTCTAATTTTTTGCAATTCTGCCATCAATAATCTCATCCTGTTGCTTCGCAATAGCTTTTTATCTCAGTGCCGTCGATAGCTTTTTGTGCTGCAAAGAGCGCAATCACTATTTCCGTTGGTCTAATGTCTCCAAACTTTTGAGCTCTGTTTGTTCGATCATATTCAGGCACGCTGCAACAAGCCGGACTGATCGCGAAACGCCCCTCCATCGACTATTTGGCTCACAAAGAAGGGCACAGAATGAGCCTGAGGCCAAGAAGATCTGCACAGAAGAAGGTCGCAGCACACGAACAGCCATCAGCAATGAAGATAGAAGGGGTATCCTGACTCGTATATCAAGCAGCAAGACTCCTTGACTGCGCTAGACTATGAATAGCTGGGTATCAATCGTAACAAATCTCGGCCGTTATTCCTACACTCATCCCATCTTCTTGACCAGCGCGACTGGTCCATCGTACAGCTTCCTCCCCTGGACAACATATGTGATCAACGCAGCGACTAACACTCCGACAAAGATGACCGGCGCCCAATTGAACGACTCAAGGTTCTCGCTCGTGGTGCCAGTCAATGTAGTATTCGGCCAAAATGTCCAAAAGCACGCGAAAGCGGCATAGAACATGGCAATGATGTTGATAGCAAGTCCATGTTTGCCAAGTGACCAGCGCGCTCGCGGTAGCGAGTCTGGGTTCCGGATCTTGCGAATTACTAGGCAGGTAATTGCGATGAAGTATGATGCCATCAGTGAGGACAATTGTAGGCTGAGAATGGCGTTGAAAGCGGCATTGGATCCCAGGTTGATGAGCGAGAGCAATGTCGTACAGGCCAGTGTCAAGTATGTTGCGTTCACTGGAACATGAACTCGGTTGTCCATCTTCGCAATCCAGCTAGAGAATGGTAGGCCTCGGTCCCGTGCGAAGGACCATGCTTGCCGGGCACAAGAAGCTGTGAAGGAGATATTGCCGACCATGAGGATCAGAACAGGAACCACTGTCAAGATGATGGTGCCGACGTTGCTGTTTGGCATGGCGACTTGGTACATGTAGAGGAAAGGATAGCCAGTTGGATCGTTCAGCGCGTCTTCGACAGAAGGAATGGCGAACAGAATAGAGATCAGGAAGATCAGCCCGGTACTGCCGTTGATGACGAAAGTCCAGACCATGGATCGTGGTACAGAAAGGCCAGCATCAGACACTTCTTCACTCATGTGGGCCGCAGCATCAGAGCCTGTAACGTCGTTAGCCATGGCCGAACATCTCAAAAACCAGACCAAGCGCGTATACGCACATCCAAGCGAAGCTATAGCGCTGATCTGTCCGACCATCACGCTCAAGCTCATCGATGACCAGCCACCCATGTCAGTAAAGCTCAAGAAGACGTCTCTGGCTGGCGGATGTGGTGCAAGTACCCAAAGTACGACGACTACAGCCACGAAGCCAGTGATGTGAAGGATCATCGAAACATTGTTCAGCATCGGGAACCACTTGGAGCAAAATATGTTGAACAATCCAGATATCACCACCACTACGAGTACGCACATCGTGCTTTGCCAGTTCGGAGCGGCATAGTTGGGATACTGGACCATAGCGAGGCACTGAATAACGGTGCCAGCAAGGAAGAATCCAGAAGCGTTGCCGGCTTGATAGGACATGACGGAGAGCCATCCGGTCGTATAGCTCAGGAACTTTTGGCAACTGCTAGGCGCAAACTCCGATACCCAGTGGTACTGTCCGCCGGAAGTTGGAGCCATACTTGCGACTTGATCAGTACAGTGTCCATAATGAATCTTGACATGGGTGGTTTTCCTTTACCTGGCCATTTCTGCCATTGACGCAATGATCAGGCCGAACCCAACCAAAGTCCATAGATAACTCCAAAACAGACCCGCCAAACCACCAGCAACCAGGCCTTGCGTAATGGCTGTCAACTGGAACTCCCAGGTAGCCATGATCACACAAGTAAACGACAGTATCGAGAACTGTCGAAATACCCGCCGCATCTCCTGCTTCTTCCCCATGCGCGTCATGTCCAACTTGTCATGCCTCGTGATTTCTCCAGGCTCACCACCAAACAAAGTCGGATCGACTTCGAACTTGTCATCCAGAGTCGCGCTCATGGTAACGGTGTTGATACGCATTTCTTTGGCGCATTCGTGGTACATGGCTGTCCAAATCCAGCGAAGACTTCCTTCGTGAGCGTACAGACGGCAGGTTCAATGACATGATGGCGAACAGTCCCGCAATATAGTACAACTATAAGCGAAACGCCACAAGGTCAACTCGCGACAAACAGAGGGCACGGAGGGGGAGTTGGTGTAGCACAAAGCAAACGTCCCGCCTACAAGATCGACCAGCATGATCCGATCTGTCCAGGGATGTGTTCACACGGATCGCCGATAATTAAAGAGTAGTTGAGAGTGTCCGCAGCGGGGATGTGAATCAGCAACACTTCTTGCGAGAATTTTCCTCCGGGAAGCAGGTTTAGCAGGGGGTTAGACACTAGTGGAGTGGTTCACGCGGAGAGCACGCGCTTTTACGCGGCACGCCACAGAGACAGCTGCAGGGTGAAACGCGATGAGGTAGTGGAGTGTGCCAATCTGCTACCCGCTCGCGACAGGCTGGCCATGGAGCGTTGTGAGGGAGTGTCTTGCCCGTGGTATGCCAGCATTGATTGCCTTCACGCTGAGTGTATGTACTGTACAGTAGTAGCTCTTCATGGGTGGTCGTGTCGTGGCTGCTTCCACGTGACGTGGAGCTCAGAGCGATGCAGCAGTCACCCAGTCAAGTTGTTCCTTGTCGCGGATAGATTGGGCCTGGGCGACCATCCGGCTGGGTTGCATGTCGTTGATGAAGTCGTTGCAGTGCAGACGAAGACAGACGTGCATCTAGCCGAAGTGGTTGGACGGGAAGGACGGGAAGGACGGGAAGGACGGGATTGTCTCCGTCGTTCCCGCTGACCGACACTTCTCCATCGTGCTTTCCGCCACCACTCTCACATCCGCAGCACGTTCCCTCCTTATTCGTGGCGCTGACGGGGGCATCGGGAAGTCGTGAGTCGTGACAGCTCGTCTATGCAGCGTTCCGCTCTAGTCGCACGACTCCACCGGCGTAATCAGAGTACAAGACGCTAACTAACTTAGGCATCGGCACTTGTTCGACGGGCCGGACCATCTCTCCTCTACGCGGTCAACTGCTCCTAATAATGGCGAGTACAGCATTACGTATTACTGCAGCCTCAGGTTCCCAGCATGATGGGGAGTCTCCCCCCCCCTCTACAGTACCCCGAACACAACACGACCCGCGCGGGTGGCTACCCTGTTCCACTCCTACACAAGCGCTGCAGAGCACGAGCGCACCCTGGACATCGAACCGCCGTGCCTTGTTGAGCCAAGCTGCCTTGTGCCATGTCGTGAATTGCTTTCATCTGGAACGAGCCGCAGAAGAAGAACCATGCTCTTGCCCAACATGCGGTAATGCAACAAACCGACCGGAACGTACTTCGTGCATCCCGAGCCCACTTTTCTCTGCTCTGGTGTGCAAGATAACAAGCTCTTGCACTTGCTGAGAGACATTCTCGAGCGTTGTTCTGTTGCTGAGTCTCGCCGTTGGCGCTCGCGTGTCTTGCAAAAGCCGTCCAATTGTACGGGAATGGCCGATGGCTATGCTGCCATCAACACTACGAACTGGACTCCAGGAACACGATACTACACCCAAATCACGAGAGATGACCACTCAGCGTGGCTGTACATCGTGACGCTGCTCTCGTTCATATACGTGATTATTGCCTTCATCATACGCTTCATCGTGAAGTATGGCATGTACGGTATTGATGACTGGACACTACTGGCCTCGACGCTTCTAGCCATCGGGCAATACATTGCTATGCTCGTTGGAATAAGGAAAGGGCTGGGCAAAGCTGCTCATCTCCTCGACTTAGACGCTGCCAACGAGATTCAACGTGTAGGTGGCGCGCTGTTAAGCGAGATGGAGAATCCCCAAGGCTGATCCATCATTTCAGTATGCTGCTGCGCACTCTTACCTTTACATACTTGCGCATTGCTGCTCAAAGGTCTCAACAGCCGTGTTGACACAACGGCTCTTCGAGAACGGTCGCCGGCGTAACGCCTATATCTGTTGGGGATTGGTGGTGGTCGCGGCATCATTTGGAGTCATTGCGCTCTTAGCCGCGAGTATAGAATGCTCAGGCGCGGGATATGTTGTCGATTCGAACCATTGCCCTCACAGGGTAGGTACTCAGCATCCGAAAAAGCTTGAGGCAGGAGCTGACGATGGGATACTAGTCCGCGAGATGGCAGATCATCATGGCTACAGACATCGTCACCGAGGTTCTGCTTGTCATTGTGCCAATTACCCTGCTACTCGACATCCTCATCAGATCTTCAGCTAAAATCACTGTGACTGCCGTTTTCGGCGTGCGCCTCTTCGATATCTTCTTTGCCGCCATGATCCTGAACCAGCTTCATAGGTTAGCGCAGGCAGAGGACGGCGCTTTGGCGGTAGTTCCTGGTCTACTGTGGATACAAGCCGAGATGTTGTGGTCAATCTTAGCAGCGTCTCTACCCTGCTTGAAGACCTTCATGCACCCATTCGACAAGATCGACGACAGCATCTGGCGTTCGCATGACAACCTCTATGCCTCAGGACGATCCGAAAGAGGTTGGCGACAAACAAATGATGAGGAGATTACGCTGCCGCTGAATAACATGAAAGCACAGAGAGAAGATATGGTCTTGAATGCCTCGGGAAGTGATTTCTCTGGGACTGCGATCAGATGTGACGATTACGCATAAGCCTAATGAAAGGCTTCCATACGAGATATCATCGGGGTGTCGAGATAGGACATGCAAAAACTGTACAAGAGTGGCAATGACATTGACTCCAACCCCCTTTTTGCGCCACTAAAACGCCCTTTCTGTGCTTTTCCCAAACACGCCCATAGCACTCTATACGCCATCCATATAGACTTCTCTCATCCGCTCTCTACAACTTCAGAAAACCACTGCCTCAACGCTCCAGCCAGCACACTCGGCAACTCCACCACATCCCTCACGATCAGATAGTACCTAAATGGGAAATGGTCCAAGTACCTCACCATCTCCAGCTCGGCCTCCCCGTTGACAGTCGTGAACCTCGCCTCCTGCAAATCCACAATACTCTCCTTCTTCTTCTCCGTCCCTCCTCCACTCGCCGGGGCCGCAGCATCAACAACAACGAACACGATCATGATTCTCTCCTCATGGGCCTGCCGAATCAGTTGTCGAATCGAAGGGTGATCCTCACAGTGTCCGTCCGAGATGATAAGCTGCAACTGCCAGAGATTACCCGTTGACCCAGAAGCTTTCAGTCTCGCCGTCCGGAAGAGATCAATACTCGTCTCAAGCAGCTTCCGCACATCCGTCTTCGTCTGCTCAAAGGTGAACTGGCGCACCACTTCGGCCCCCGCATCGCTCGTAAACGGAACGCTGAAGTCATGCGCGACGTTGATGCTCTCTCCGAAGCCGACAATCGCCACTTCGCCTACTTCGAGCATAGACATCGCCTTCGCCACCAGAGCGAGCGTATCAAAAGCTAATCCCTTCCGCTCGGATTCGTTCATTGATTCGGAATCATCGATGGCGAGCATGATTTGGTAGGATCGTTTGCTAGGGACACTGCGACGCATCCAGATCTTGTCGCGTTTGTACGAAGATGCGATGTAAGGGATGATCTTCTTGATGTTGAGACGTTTCCCCGTGCGGAAATCCCCGCGCATCTTGGTCGCTTGGGTCGGGTTTAGAATGAGACGAAGGTGTTCTGTGAGGATGGTGGACATGGTGCGGGTACGGCTTTCGTGCTCGGTCCAGAGGCCGCGGGCATTCTCGATGGAGAGCTTTTGGGTTCCTACTGCTTGATTGGGGTCAAGGTGCGTATCTGTGAGCTGTTGATGCATGTCGTCTACTTCGTCGACTTCCATGGATGTGGGCTCCTGGTCCTGGATATCCATGTCGACATCGGTTGGTTTACCTACGATTGCTTTGTCTTGCTTCGAAAGGCCTGCTTCGCGAGAAGTTCCCGCACTGGCGTCGTCTTCAAGATCCTCATTCGCTTCTTGATCAGAATTCTGCTTTGCATTGTCAAGTCTTGGGGCTTCATCCATGGTATCATCTTGATCAATCGGCATCGCATTCTCCTTGTCTAGTGCTCGAGACTGTTCCGCATCAGCAGCGCCAAGAGCCTGCATTTCAGTGTCGGCATTATCTGTATGCTCGAATCGTGCATCGTCCATGGTATGTTGCTCTGCAGGATCGGTATTCTGCTCTTCAGTGCTCTCCTTGGCATCCTCAATGTTACGATGCTGCTCGTACCATTGTTTGAGCACATCTCCAAGCTCCTTGAAAGGCAACGACTGCTGATTCTCTTGGCTGGGCTCTGCTTTTCCATTGACAGTGTCTGCTTGACGCCTGCTACCGCCCTCTGCTGTACCGTCCTGACCACTGGTTTGCTCAGGATCAGCTTCTTGTTCCATCTGCTCTGGGAAGGATAGTGCGCCATTGCTCTGTGCACTGTCTTGCTCATCTTGTCCTTGCCCTGCATCTGCGGGTGCGACGTTATCAAGCTGATCTGCTGCGTCTTGCTTGTCGAGCATGCCAATATCTGACTTTGCGTCCTCATCATCTCCACCTTCCGCTTCTTCATCTTGCTCCTGCGCAGTGGCCTCGCCATTCTCTTGGGCTTCTTTATTGGCTTCATCATCTCCCATCTCGATGTCAACATCACCCTGCTCGGGCTCGTCGTTACCTTCCGGTGGTTCGTTTGTATCCTCGAAATCATCGCCGCCATCGTCCGACATCTCGCTCATGTCGTCCTTGGTCCCATCGATGTTTATATCCTCGGGCAGCTCCAGATTCTGCTCATCCTGCATGTGCGGATCCGCTTGCTCTGTCTCTTGTGGCGGTGCGCCTTGATCGTCCTCATTCTCATCCGCGCCAGCATCCGCGGCCATTTCCACCTCTTCTCGTTGCTCCGAGTCCTCATTCTCTGCTTCTTTCTTTGCTTCTTCACCAGCGGCCGAAATATCCTCGCTCTTTTCACCTTTAGCTTGATCAGCCTCTTTTTCAGCCTCTCCATCCTTTTTGTCACCATCCCACGTCTTTTCATCGACAGCTCCATCATCCTCATCAACGTTTCCCGCCTCTTCATCAACATCTCCTTGATCCTCTTCTCCATCTTGGCCTTCTTCATCTTCATTATCAGAACCAGCGTCCTGATCAAACTGTCCCTCTAATTCCTCATCCGCCATGTCAACCGCATCCTTCTCGCCCTCCATCTCACCCTCTTTGTCCTTGGAACTCGCGTCTTGAGCAAGCTCACCCAGATCTTCATCATCCCCAACATCCTTACTAATATCCTCTGCACCCTCCCCATCACCAAGTCCAGTTCCACTCTCAGCCTGTCCCTCCTGCTTGTTATCGTCCTGCGCCTTCTCACTTGGCTGACAGAACCCGTTCTTCGCAAGCTCGATGAAAGACGTCGCTAAACGATGCGCCATATTGCTAACAGCAGTATGGAACTGACAAGCCTCGTCAACCAGTCGGGTAGAGCTCTGCGTATACGCATCAAGGACTGGCAAGAACGCGCGAGACAGCATGATGACCTGTTTCAAGGAGACGGTATCCTCCGACGCATCTTTGACAGCCTCAAGGATTTGCTTGAGCTGGCATGCGAGCTTTTCTAGCTGCAATTCGCTGATTTCGGTGTTGCGATACTCGAGCTGATCAACAAGCCATAACTTCTTTGTTGTGTCTACGGCGGGAGCCGAAATATGGGCAGTAAGCTGACCACTTTGGATGTCTTGCAAAGATTCGAGCAGGCACTGCATGCGCGTTTGAAGGTGATCGCCGTGCAGGACTTCAAGAGTGGAGGTGGTCCCTTCGTTCTTTGACCAGTCTCGGAGCTGGCGTAGCACAGGCTCCAGCTCCGGGGTTTCGATCACACTCTCCTCGGCAATCCGTTTTATGGAATCACGGAAGAGCTCCTGGAAGCGTGTACGTAGTGTCCTCTCTTTGGCATCCTCAATACCGTCAGGCAACCTATCAATGGTAGAAAGCTCACTTGCAATGCCCAGTACGTCAGCGTGTATACACTGGAGCTGATTCAAGACATGCTCGTAAGACTGTCCACCGAGCTGCGACTGCATTCCAATGCAACGAATAATCGCTTCAATCATAGCAGATGTTGATTCGATTTCTACCTTGAACCCATCTCGTGTCACGGTGCAGATCCGAGGCTCTTCGCTATGGGCCAGATCCCTGAGCATCTCAATGCCTGTGCAGAGCTTCTGCAGGTTCGCTAGATGCGTATGCAACCCGATCTGCTGATCGGAAGTCATCTGCAGCATACTCTCCAGCAGCGCCTTAGCTCTTGCAACCTCGGCCGGCGTAAGATCTTCGTTATGCTTGACCGCGGCATTCCTAGCAGCGGGCATAATATGCAGCAAACGATGGAACTCCTGATCCGCAGCAGCAGCAAGTATGTGCCCGGATCCTGGGGCCAGTGAGGGTGTCCTAGACAGCAATAGATGCAGAGACGATTGTTGTGCCAGGACGTCATTAGTGACATTGGTCTGGAAGCCCATCTCCTGCACAGCTCGGAAGACTTTAGCCAAGAGAACGCGTTTTTGGTGCTTGAGGCGCTTGATCTCCTTTCCGTTGTCGTCTTTGGCGACACTAGGCGTGGCTTTCCGGAGCTCAGTGCTTTCCTCGTCAAGGGCTTGCATCCGGTTCTGGACCTCTTCTGTTGCCTGCAGCGCTGCAGAGTTTGTTTCAGCTTTATTGATCAACTTATGGGCAATCGACCATGAGTCTCTTAGCAGCTGAGTATACGGCTCAACCCATCGCAGCTCGGTTAGAAGTGATATGGTGTTCTCGTCTCCTATGAGCCTCAATCTCAATGGCTGCGTCGTAGCGACCTCGTATGTCGCGACTGGAAACTGAACTTGCAGCAGCGGCGCCACCGGCTCAGCTAACAGCTGCCGATATTTCCTCACGACCCTGAAGAGCTTGTTGTGAGAAGCCTTCGCGCTCTTTCTCAAGGTCTCGATATTGGTGTCTTTCCAGCTTGCCACCAGAATAGCATTCTGAATCTCCTTCTCAAGCTTCGCGCGCCGCTGTGTTAACTGCTCGTTCACCACGCTCTCGAACCTCGAGTAGAACAGTATCACATTCGCAAGCGCCAGCCGAACGCTGGTGAATGCTGGACCACGAGCTGCCAAAGCAGCTTCGAAGTCTTTTAACATCCGAAGACGAAGGCTGTATTCTCCAAGTCCAGAATTGACCAGGAAGTCTCCCAGTGTCTTGATGATGTCGTGTGTGAACGCCGCGACATCGTTGTTCGATTCTTCGAATGCAAGGATGATGGTCTGGTAGGCGATATACCACCATGAGGCAGCACTGCGTCCACACTGCTCATCTTCGAAGCCGAACATGCCGTTCCAAGTTGAGAGTTCTAGCTTACGCCAGCTCACAATCAGATTCGTGGTCTCCTCCAACAATGCACTGGCCGAGTACTCTGTACTTGCAACCTTCTGCCACTCGTTGATGGTCATGTGGAGTTTCTCCACTGCCGGAAAATAACGCACGAGCGGCTCAGCATACCCAAAGGATAGGATCTGATCACAACATCGAAGCACTTCTATGGGTGTTGCATGCTCTGGCCAGACTTGGTTGATGCTGCTGAATCGAAGTATAATTTTTTTGACCATTTTAACGAGGAGTCCGCTCTGCTCGATGTTGGCGTCCGTATAAACATTGGCTCTACGAGTCTGTCGTTCCCGCGACGCGAGCCTTGCTGATAGGCTCGAAAGACCATGGAGAATTGCAATGAAGTCGTTGCTTCGGCTGGGCGCCGATGGCTCTGATGCTGCCAGCTCGATATAGTGTTGCAACAACTGGAAAAGGCTCTCCACGGTCAGCTCTGCAGGGACGTGAATAGCATGAAACAGCTCAGCCATGCGTGGAGCCAGATCTTGTGCCTTGGTCTTGGGGGTTGCTTGTAAGGTTGTGTCTGTAGCCTCATACGTGGGAAACAGCTCATTGAGTTGTGCCTGTTCGACTTCCTCAGCATCGTCGTCACCACCACGATACTTGAACAAGCTCGACTTCGCTGCCGCAGCCTTTTGATCATGCGAAAGCTCGATTCTCCAGGCTTGGTAAAATTTCGAGAACGTTTCGCTGATGGCTTCTTGCATTTCTTGGCTGAGGAGAGCTACGGGTCTCAAGCTTGATCGCATTGCCACAGCTGCGAGCCAGTAGATCTGTTCATTCTGCGATAAGCCTGCGTGGAAGGCCGAAAGGAAATGCTCGTCGGACAGTAACTTTGACAGATCTGTACCAACCATCGGCGTTAATGAAGACATCGAAGATTTCGCGCCGTGAGTGGCGGCCTCCTGTCTAGCACTCATCGCAAGGCGCCTAGAGACAAGTAGACAGTCGATAAATCCAACCACAGGAGTTGTCAAATCCGCATAAGCACGATACTGCTCTGAAAATCGTGTTCGTATCACGCGCAGATTATCCCAAGCCCCGGAGCTCGTACTGATAGAACTGCCACGAAGGCCTGAAACCACACGTGCAAGCGCTTGGAACTCGCTCTGCAGTTGTGATAGCTGCGACGACGCCGGCCTACAGATCTTGACTGTTCCCGGTGTTGGTCCAAGAGCGGCAATATCTTCTTGCAAGACACGAGCTCGTAGGCAGTCGCTTTCACCGACCCAAGCAAGCCTGAAAGCGCGTAAAGCAGCAAGTCCAGATTCCATGATGTCCTTGGCACGTTGATGAACAGCCTGGTGGACCTGTGCCTCCTGCACAGGGTCGAAAATCTGTTCCGGGATGAAGAGATCGAGGCACGCTATTGCAAAAGTCGCCCATGCACTAGCAAGAGCCTCAGCGTTCATGCTGCCGAAGTCAGCGTTCAAGCTGTCTGGAAGTTCGAGATCTTGACTCTGTACGAAATGAACCAGATCTCGAAGACAAGTGCCTAGAATTGGGAGGCTCTCGATATGCAGGAGGTGTGCGATTTGAGCGATGGCACTTCCTAGAGTTTTGACCTCAGTGTCGAGCAGTGACATGTTTTTCAGTGCGACTGGTTCAGTAATAGCCAGGTCTTGCAGGATCCCATCATAGATAACATTACCATAAAGTGTATCAGATTCAGATGCGTTTGAGCTCAAGTGCAAAAGGCGTAACTGGCGAGGTATCGGTCCCAAACTTTCGGAATGCCCAATGGCATGTTTGGTCTTCCTCAGAGCAAGCACTTCCAAAGCTGAAACGTTCGCTGTAGGGACTCTCGAATTGTTCAACGACAGCATGGCGACTTGCTGGCTCAAATGCTCAAAGCTGGTCGCAAAGTGCGGCCTTGTGGCTACATCGTCGCCGCCCTCTTGCCCGATGGTCCGCTCAGGTATGAGCGACATTGTCATCTCTGCCAGCTGGTTCAAATCGGTGTCCGCAGTTGATCCCAATGCCAGCGCCTGTCGGAAAGAGGTTCGCAATTCCACAATCTGATCAATTGGAAGCGACCATCTGATTGCTGCCTGATCGAACCGCTCAACGACGGCCTCAAATTTGACAAGGGCCTCTAGCTGCGCAGTATCACCGGGCATGCTTGGCCGCAAGGTCTGCCACAGGACTTTGTAGCCTTGTCCTTTGCTATTTGCGGACGACGGTGTGAGTTGCTCTAAAGCAGATTGCACAGTTGCGAGCACCATCGCAGGACCAGAAGAATCTGATCTCGCCTCTGAAATAAGTGCTTGACCAGCCAGGAGACAGGCCGTGTAGACAGCGTGGTCGAGAATGTCGGAACCGAGCAGCTGCACGAAGGTGTGCACAAAAGACAGCAATCTGAGCAGTGCTGCCTTCAATCTCGATGCGTGTACCGGTGTAATCGGCTCAACCTGCTGCTCTAGCCAAGAAGAAACCGCCAGTAGCATGTCCTGTATAGCATCTGGGATTGCAGCGGTGTTTGCGGCGCGCGCTCCCGTCAACTCATGCTTAGCAACACGCCAGAAGCGAGCAATGCGGTCTGCAGTCTTCCGATCTGCGACAATATGGTTGACAGCTTGCGCACAGATTTGAAGATAGAACCTGATGTCTTGCTGCACTGCCAGTGACACAGCGAGTGAGAAGTTTTGTGAAAATTGTTGCACGAGCGCAGAATTATTGAGAGGATGAAGGGTCTGGAGAAGAGGCTTACCGTCAGCAGTGATACTTACAGAACAGACAGGGCGACTAACCTGTACAGAAGCGTAGTCAGCAGGCAAGCGCATGTGGCTAGTTATTTGACCATAGAGGGAGCCTGAAGAAGGATCCGATGTCCAGATCTTGATGGCGTCCAGTTCATGAAACAGTCCATTACCGAGCTGTTGCTCGAACATTGGCACCAATGACTGATCTACAAGTCCGAGATGGTCTTGCGCCACAGTAACAGTGCCTTGATCATGGCGGGCAATCTTGAGAGCACCGAACCGAGCAACCGCGGACTCGGTGTATAGGCCATCATTGGCAACGGCTCCGTCATTGTGGGCAGATGTAGATGCGCCGGGCAGGAAGAGTTCGACAGCGCGGTTCCGCATAGCTCTTGAAAGTTCGCCCATTCTCGGGTCAACAGTCAAAAAGATCCGGAAGTTAGCATGGGGCCGGATGACTCGAGCCTCCCCGTCAGCGTTACAATGCTCGTTGATAATCAGACCGCCATTGGGTTCAAGCAATGAGTTGAGTCGATCCAAGACGGCAGGGCTGCAAAGGTTAGCGTTATCGAGGACGAGCCATTTACCTCCTTGTAGAACTTCGATTAATGGGCCATCGATCCACTCGAAGCGTGCCTGGTCAATAGCACTATTACTCGCTGTTAGTGTTCTTAGACTTTGATCAAGCTCTTGACGTATTTCAGTCGGAAGACTGGATATCAGGTCGCTGTGTGTGGTCGCATCGGCAGGCCGAAAGCGTAACCAAGCTTCCTGTAGCCGAACAGCAGCAGCGGAGTCGCCTTGAGCCATCGCAACCTTGCAGAATCTATTGAGGTGCTCGCGAACAACATGAAGTGCTTGCGACACCAGTCTGCACGGATCAGCTTGTTCATAGCCACCGATAAGATCCAAAGCATCAGTCTCTGCGCTCATGCCGAGCGTTACAACCGCAGTGCCTACACATGCGGCCAGGCGCTCGACAAGTTTCGTCTTGCCAGATCCGGCAGAACCCGTGAGCACAATGGGCCAGCTCCTATCGACAGCAAGCATCATAGCTTGCAAAGTCCTTATTTGGTCGACGGTGCACACAGATGAATCGAGACGCAGGTCCTGAGGCATAGCTGACGTTTCATGTCGTGGCAGCAGCGCCAGGCCGATTTGCAGCGTGCGAGTAGACACGTTGCAGAACAGATCGGCAGCCTTTGTGCGCGTACCGAAGACTTTCCCAAAAAGGTGATCGACACATTGACGATCGTGCGCGGTCCTGAATCTATACGCGAAGAGTGAAGAGACGAAGTCCTTCGCTGTGCCAGCCCGGAGCAAGCCACAAGGTGAAGAAGCAAGGGTAAGCCATCGCTCGATGTCGCGCAAGTTGAATTCCCAGGGAGAGCCACTGGCACCGAAGGTTCTTCGATCGGCCACTTCTGTGTTGAGCTTCATAGTGAAAGACACGATCTGTTTCACGTAGTCAGGATCCAATGATGAGAACTTGCTGCGACAGATGGTCAACAAGTCTTCGTGCCTGAGTGACTCTGCATAGACGACCGTGAAACGATTGACGAACGACGCAGGCAGACCCTTGCGACCTCCACCTTGGTGATGTGGATTCTGGGCGGCAAAGAGTCGGAAGTCCGGATGACGAGAGAAAGACTGTCCTAGTTCGGGCACGAATACCTCGCCGCGATGATCAAGGCAAGCGTTCAGCCCTTCCAGCACTGACTGTGAGGCAAGGTTCATCTCGTCGAGGAGGACCCACTCGCCGCTCTTCATAGCACGTAGGAATGGCGCATCCCGCCACACGAATGTGCCTGTCTCGGCGCCCTCTACGGGAGCATCGGAACCAAATAGATCGAGCAGATCGGTCTGGTCCGACAGGTTGATCCTGGTGAGAGGCATGCCAGCTGCTGTTGCAATTGCTGCCACTAATGTTGTCTTGCCCACGCCAGGACTGCCCTCAAGCATCACGGGTTTGCTCAGCTGCAGAGCACGGAGAACTCGCATGGCATTGGAGCGTGTTGTAGGCGGGTCGAAGCTGAATGAGGTATCTGTACTTGACGTGTTCGATCTTGATTTTCTCGTTATATCGAATGGACCGATGCCAAAAGCAGAATGTGTCGCGCCAATTCCGAAGGAGTGCCCATATATTGAGCTTGTGTCCACCTGCAGTAAGCGTCCAAGCTGATGCAAGCACGCGGTGCGCTCCTCATCCAAGCTTTGAGAGTTCAAGTTCAGGAGGCCGGCAGGATTTGCGCCCAAAGTATCAATGTAAACCATAGCTGCGCCATGGACAACGGCAGCAACCACATCAAGCCTGCGGTTGGCGTTGACGAAGTCTATCCAAGACAGAGTGTCGCGAATCGAGATCGATGAGCTTGCTGAAGTGTCGAAACGCGCCTTGAACCAGCTTGCGAATGTCACCATAGGCTCCGCATATTCATGCGCGGCGGACGTAAGCTTGGTGCGAACGATATGTAGGACATCATCCAAGTCAGACAGTGCTGGCACCCAGATCTCAGTGAAACGGTTACGTAGTGCTGGTGACAACTCGCGCTTGCCATAGTCTCCACCAGGATTCATAGTGGCAAAGAATTGGAAGCCTGGCGCTGCAGTCACAGCCGAGTCTATGCTCCCCTTCTCTGCGAGCAGGATCGTTCTTGATGATTCTAAGACGCTGTTGATGCGCTCGAGGACCGAGTCGTCCGCTAAAGATATCTCGTCTAACAGGAAGAATTCGCCATTGCGCATGGCATGTACCAGAGACCCATCGGCCCACTCGAACAACGCGTTGTAGCGTGTACGGACGACTTGTATCGCCTGATGCGTAGGACTAGAAAAGTACTTCGCCTTCTGCTCATTGTCTGCCTTGGCAATGGCAGCGTCGTACGCGGTGAGGAGCGCTTCAGTGGTGTGAAGCGAGCCGTGTGCAGAGACCCGGAGATTTGGCGCATTCAGCAATTTCTCCCTCAAGTCTGCCTCAATCGCAGCACGATTGCGAATAGGTCGTTGCGAGCCAATGAGATCACCGGTTTCTGTATTCTGATGTGCATTGACCATGTGAAGCCTCTTTTGAAGAGCATCCGCGAGCATCTGACAGACAGTAGTCTTGCCGCAACCTGTCTCCCCCACGAGCAAGACTGGCTCGTTGTTGGCAATCGCTCGCGAAACGAGAACGTACAAGCGGCGCATAGCTTGAGTCCAGACTACACCGTGGCTTGTCGCGTTGCTTGCGTACTGCTGAATCTCAGGACACTCTCCGGAGTACAAGACGTCCTCATCGATCCGCACTTTGGGACCTTTTTTGCTCATGACTTCTTCGATTACTCGCTTCAAGGCAGTGCGCTCATCTGGGTTTCGCACACGCTCGCAGAGGAGCATGTATCCATTGGTCGCTAGCTGTTCGATGGTATCGTTAGGTCGCAGAGCCCATCTGAACAGATCGCGAAGTGTAGCGAAGCTCTTCTGCTCGAACAGACGGTTTTCTTGACGCAGTATCGAAAGTTCTTTGTACACTCCAACAATTCGCTTGCAGCGGGACTCTGGCAATTGTGTGCGCTTGTGTAGAATCTCTTGGAGCTCATCCACCGGGATGTCGTCGAAGTGCAGTTCGAGGAAACGATTGCGAAATGCTCGTGACAAGGTTTTACGGCCGCCATAGAGGCCTGCCGGGTTCTGTGTAGCGAAAAGCATAAAGTCTGGGTGTGGCTTGATTACTTCCTGTGTCTCTGGTATGAGAAGCTCTCGATTATCGTCGAGCAGCCTGTTCAACGCCTCCAGCACATCGGTCGGAGCAAGATTGAGTTCGTCAAGCACGATCCAGTGGCCTTCACGCAGAGCCTTGACAAGAACGCCTTCTTGGAAGTGAAGCTTGCCATCGGTGCCAGAAACATAGGTGCCAAGATATTCTTGAAGATCAGTATGCTCATGGTTATTGATGCGTGTGAACTGATGACCAGATCGTTTCGCAAGGTATTCGATCATGCTGGTCTTTCCGCTCGAGGTGGGACCTTGTATCAGCACTGGAAACCGCCTCGTGCTTGCAGCGCGTACGAGGTTTTCCAGGTTTCGCTCAACGAAATTAGTAATGATGTAGTGAGGTTGGTCCTGCAGAGCACTGCCGCCCTGTCGCAACCAATGCTTGCTTGCCGGGTGGCCTTGAACGTAGGAACAGCCATCGACAGGCTTACGGAGCGCCTTCTTGAGCTCAGCAGAGAGTTTCGTGCTCTTATCAGAAAGTAAGCGTCCTACGAGCGGTTGAACCAGATTTGCAGACTCTGCATCCAGGAAGGTCATGAAGCTCATCTGGAAGCCTTCGTACAGCGCGCGTCGAACGCTGCACATTTGCTGGATGTGCTTAGCATAGATCAGGGTTCTCGTCAGCGTTCTCAACGAGAAATGTGGCTTTTGACCCGCGCCATCAACCAACTTGTTATCCTCAGCAAGTGCAATGATGCGCTGATAAAGATTGCTGACATCAACTGGCAGAGCACGGTCGCCGATGCATTCTTGTCGGAGGTACGTCTGGACAATGCTTTGCAAGCTTTTGGCATCCTTGTCGGGACTTTCGACATACAGCTCGGTGAAGCGCGAGCGAATGCCAGGCGGGAGATCCTTCTTACCAACATCGGTAGCAGGATTCATCGCAGCAAAGACACGAAAGTCGGGATGTGCATTGATCCGCTCGATGTTACCAGCCTCAGTCAAAAGGATCGAAGGCGAGTCTGAGTCCAACATGTCAGCGATGGACTCCAGTGTGTCGGGAGACGCGAGGTTGATCTCATCTAAGAGCACCCAATCTCCATTGCGCAAAGCTTTGACAATGTTGCCTTCCACGAATGTGAATGCGAACGCCTTAGAACTGCCAGCCAACATTCGTTCAATACTCTCGACTCTGGCAGCAAAACTATCCCACTTTGCGAAGTTGATAGTTCGCTTTGCGTCGATCCTCCGTTTCTTGCTTGGCGCTTCGCCTTCTCTTGGAGGTGGAGAAGAAGCGCGTTGCTGTTCTACCATCTTGAGAGCTTGACGCCACAGCTTGCATACTTGCCTCCAGTTGCTCTTCATTGTCTGCATCGTAAGCAGATCGATGAACTGCTTGTTCTTAGAAGCGCTGAAGCCATCTGTAAAGAGCTCATCGAACTCGTCTTTCATAGGTATCATCAATGTTCGAGCATTGACGGGCTTGAATCCTCCCAATAGATCGCCAGCTTCGCTTTGCTGAGACAAGTTGAAGGGAACAAGCTTCTTCCCAAGCTGAGTGGCTAGATGCTGAACCGCGGTCGTCTTGCCTACTCCAGTCTCTCCTACAAGCAATAGAGGCTCGCGGTTCACAACTGCCGCAGTCACTCTCTCAAGCATACGAGTGGTGTGCGGGTTTGTTGAAAAAGAGTTTTCCACGGGTTTTAAAGCTCGTGCTTTTTGCAGGGCATATCTACCGATGATGATCTGTGTTTTGTCTGCCTTGTATTGCACTTCACGGGAGTTGAGCAAATGGTCGCGCCGCCGCGGATCGATGCGAAGCTCCTCAGCAATCACGGCAGCGAGCGCTTCACGGTTCGAATCGTTCGGCAGAGATCCAGTGAAACAATCCAGTGCTTCCAGGAAGATGGCATTCAGCTCACTGTCGCTGAAAGAAGATGAGCTCTTCAGGAACCGTGAGATGCGCTGACACCATTTGAACAAGTCTCTGGGGCTAATTGGTCTTGCAACACCGGTCTTGCTCTGACCAGCTGACTGCGGTCGCGCCTGCAGCAGACGAGCGTAGGCTGACATTAACTGTGGCAAATGCTCCCTCACTTTCGGATACAGACTCTGGGCTATTCTCTCGTGTTCCGATGCTGTCGGCATCAAGGTTCGGATTGTTTGCCAGTGTCGCATGCCGAGCATGTGTGTCAATGGCTTGCTTTCTTCACCTCGATGATTCATGGTGCTTCGTACCGTGGCAAGTATGCGGAAACCTTCGGCAGCGTATAGTGTCTCCTTGCGATTCGGAATCAGTAGTTGACGCTTCTCGATCAGAGGCAGGATGGTTCCAAGCACTTCATTGGGTGCTCTCTCAAGGTCTTCTATCAGCACCCACCGACCTTCCTGGACAGCTGTAGTCAGAACACCAGGTTTCCACAAGAACGATCCAGGCACATCGCCTGTGGTGTAGATGCCTAGCAGTAGCTTGGCGTCACTTTGTTCGTTCAAATGGAGCGTCACCATTGAGTCGAGCTTGTGGAGTAAGCGCGCCACATGCCGAACAAGCGACGTCTTTCCTGAACCTGGAAGGCCTGCGAGAAGTGCAGGCTGATTAGACCTGAGAGCGTGCGCTATAGAGCGGATGTTGGCAGCGGTAGTCGTCGTCTCTATGATGTCGGCCTTCGATTGAGCTGGCTGGTCTGCGGCTCTAGGTAATAAAATGCCTCCGACCAAAGCCGTTGATGCATGGAACAGCTCCGGTGGAAGAATCCGACCCTCTTGCGCACTGCCAGTCGATCGTGAGCTGCGCACGTGTGCCATGTGTTTGATGGTCTTCTCGAGCCTGTCTTCCTCCCACAAAGTCAGGAATCGATAGTTGACCGTCTTGTCATCCCATGGTCCGTTCAGATCGGCACTCTCGTCCACGTAGCGCTTCAAAGTCGTTTCGAACCAGTGGTCGGAAGCTTGCAGGTGAATCTGCAAAATGCGAATGATCAGATATCGTGCTGGAGGGCTGGCATTGCTCAGTGCGAGCGTCAGCTTGGTCGAATTGATGTGTTTGCGGAAGAGACGATGGTTCACTCGCAACAGCCGTAGCAGTCCGAGCAGATGGTACAAGAAGTCATCGTCCTGTGGCCAAGGACGTTCCTGTTCCAGTAATCGCAAGGCATACGGTGTCAGGTATGGTGCAAAGGGTAGCACTCGAGCGATAGTCGCGATAGCTGAGGCGAAGCTGCCGTTGTCGCACGCGGACGCGCAAACGTGGGCGAATATGTCCTCGCAGTGAGCCAAGAGTGTGTAGGTATATCGAGCATCCAGCGCGGTTCGCGTCAGCGCTGCCAGGTATCGCTCGTTGCTGCCATGTCGTATGATCTCGAGCAGCTCTGCCGGGAGGTCCCGACATCGAAGGAGGCCATCATCCCAGGTACACTCCATTGTCGAGTTGCTGGAAAGACGTGCTCAGCCGTAACATGCCAAGAAAGAAATTCTTGATGGAAATCCCGTTTGCCTTCGTTGCGACTTCCTTAAACTTTCAATGCCAAGCTTCTCTTGACAGAGCGGGAGCTAGGCTCGATGTAGATGTACGCCGCGGGAGTCCGATTCGATGATGAACAAGGCATTGGAGAGCACACGAGCATCAGTCTATCGCGCCTCTCTGTTCTGCTCGAGTTACACCATCTTCGCCATGTCCCTTGCTCCATCCTTCGTCGCGCGCCAATGTGCCCAATGCCTGCGCTCAGCACGATCTCAAACACTACGATTCGCCGCCACGACACCACGGAGACGACAGGAATCAAGGAGATGGCAGTCCACAGCAGCAGCAGCAGCAGCAGCAGCAGAATCGAATCCCAAGATCTCCGGCATTGTCGACCAAATAAGTCAATTAACATTGCTTGAGACGGCAGATCTCGTGTCGACGCTGAAGGTACAGATAAAACATGGATAGAAGTATGAGATCAGCCACTAACACAGTCTGTTCAGTCCCGCCTTAACATCCCTGATATGCCCATCGGTGGTTTTGCCGCCGCAGGACCAGCACAAGCCGCCGCAGCGCCGGTAGAGGAGCCCGAAGAAGCCGCACCCAAGCAGGAAGAGAAGACCCTTTTCAACCTGAAGCTGGAATCATTCGATGCCGCGGCCAAACCGAAGATCATCAAGGAGATCAAGGCTATGCTAGGGTTGAGTTTGGTGGACAGCAAGAAGTTTGTGGAGAGTGCGCCCAAGCTGATGAAGGAGGGTGTGCCGAAGGAGGAAGCCGAGAAGATCATTGAGACGCTGAAGGGGCTTGGAGGTGTGGTTAAAATGGAGTAAAACGTGTATACAAGCAGACATGATGCATAGGACGGGCACTATATGGCGGCAGCCCACTGGGGGAAGTTGCGACGCTACAGCGTGGCGAAAGTGCCTGGGCTACCTGTGCAGCTAAACAAGGACGATGTCGGCTTGTTTCCAGAGTGGCATGGTGTACTACTCTAGACTGTGGCTTGATCGCACGTCAAGTTGAGCGTCATGGACATGGCCCCAGCGTCGAAAGACAGACACCTTGCATGCTTGCCCTAGCGTTGTACCCATCGCGGACATGGACAGAGTGCTGTCAAACAAGACTCGGCCGGAACATCAGTTGCAGCTCGTATCGGCACTCCAAGTACAAACGTACCAGTACTGTCCAACACTCGGCCCTTTGGCCAACTGTGCCGCTTTCCAATAGATCGTAGGTCGTAGATCTCGGCTCTCGCGTGCACGTGCAGACGCAAAGACAGCTTCGCTCCTGAGGCTTGACGTCGCTCAACTCATCCCACCATCCATTGTGAATACATCGCACGCGACGGATGCAACCTTGGACTAACGAATACCAGAATGCAGTTCGTTCGGGTTCCGCTTTTGCTGGCCGTCGGGGAGCGCACGTCGCTCTCCAGTGACGAAAATGTCCAGCATGTTGGCTTGAGCCACTGCATGCACATCGTGAACAAGGTGTCTTCCAATACTTCCAGGGGGATGTACGCTCAGGACGACGTTGCATGGGATCAGGTATTCCACGGGAGCTGTTGATGAGAACCGGATTTGCTAGCGAACATTGCCTAAACCACAGATGATTGCTAATGAACGACATATCGATACTCCGTGTACCATTGTTCCACCGATTTGAGGATATGGATTGCATACACCCAACCGCGAGTGTACTGTCGTCGTCCCACAATCTTTCTTAGCACGTCACTACAACCCTAACCTCAGGCAGATCTCGAACCACAAAATCGCTTCTTGCTTCATTTCTGCAACTGTCGACCATTTTCACAGTGGGCATACGCACTTTCCGTTTGCTACAATCCTGGTTCAACCGGGAGATTGTCCGGAACACTGGCTTGTACCGTGTGGACTGTTCCAAAACTACAACATAGCGAATAAGTGACCGCTCTCGAACACTTGGTCCAGGTTCTGCCACGCGCAGCATCCCTTGGCTAGGTTTCACGGTGCTCGAGAGTTCTGGCGTGGAACACCGGCCTCCAGATCCACTTGATCGACTTCAGGGAATATTGCCGATACTGTCGAAGTGTTGTGCTTGAGTTGCATAGTTGTACCGGTATATATGTGGAGAGTGTGTTACGTTGCAAAGAGGAGCACTAGAAGGATGTCGAGCGGACTTGGTACTATGACATGAATCAATTCTGGTTGCTCTGTGCCCCTGCAGGAACAGCTTATAGACTTATTGTGACGCCTTCTGGATGATGTCTGGCAGTGATTCCAAAAGCCATGAGGCGTCCTTGAATTGGCATCAAACACAAGTCTTCGCACATCCAAAGGTCACCGTTCCACGTGTCGACTAGACCGCCTCAGAGGACCTTTGGTCGTCGTCCAGATCAAGGATCATTGACTGATTTGAGCCGCAGTAAGGTCCTTTACCATCACTTGACCTTCGAAGGCGCGAAAACGCTGTATTGCGGGTGCTGCAGCACACGTCTTCGGCACCCTATATGGTTGGCTTAGCCATTAATGAGCGTATTTTCGGGCCACAGTAGCTTCCAGGCAAAACCCCCAGGCCTCACTGCCTCGTGCTCTTGCCACGGAACAGCATTTTGCTTCCACTGTTACACGCACGTACTACCATCGTACCTTATACCACGCCATCCAAGCCATCACAGCTTCGCAACCCCGGCAGCAAGCTGGCCGCAACTCATCAAAAATCCACACGTATTAGCTGCATTATACTCCACTCCCTTCTGAGCAGACTCAGGACTTGTCGTGCCACACCCGTCACCGAGCAAAATGCAATCATAACCCCTCGAAAAGCAATCTTGGTATGTCCCGTTGACACACTGGTCCGTATTGACACCAGAAAAGAACAGTGTCCTGATTCCTTCCTTTTCCAAGAACTCCGATAATGCTGTCTGAGGTCCCCACATCCCACTCATCCTATTCTTATGAATCCAAACATCGGCACGCGAGATGAGTTCGGCGCCTTCGGAGTAGATGCGGTTGAGAGGCGGGTGCAAAGCACTATTCCATTGATCGCGCATCAACAGCTTCCCAGCATCAATATCCTCCCCGGTCTCGGGATCAACGACCGTTCCCATGTCGCTTCCTAAGCCTTTATACAACGTCTTACTCTTATTCCCTTCTTCGCGCCGCTGTGGTACACCATGCTTATTGACAGCAAACCCATTCTCTTCCTCGTGGCCGTCCGCAACGGCCCCGAACCCAAAGGCCCTCTTCACTGCAGGCGGCATCTCCTCCTCTTCCTTCTCTGTCAATCCCCAATTCACCCATAAAATCCGAATGCCGGCTTTCCTGCAAGCAGGTATAGCATGGTGTGCAAGCTGCTCTGATGCTGCATGTCCTGCACCCTTGGATCTCCCTAATGCGCCAGAGAGGAAGAAGTTCTGCATGTCGATTATGATGAGTGCTGACTTGGCAGGATCGATGGTGATCGGGGAGGTGGATGTTTCGAAGGTTACGCGATGCAGAATGGAAGGGGATGTAGGGGTGGCAGGATGCGTGAGGTCAAAGCCCGTGGCGGACGAGTATAGCCAGAAGTTGGAGTCGTTTCCTATGACTGCAGTGTGATGCGGATCCTGCTGCCCGTTGGTCGACATCGTGGATGTGGTGAGGCTGTGTTCTTGCCTCTGTGTAGGAAATTGAGCAAGAATAAGTGTGTCTACACAACTTTTCCTTCTTCTTCTTCTTTGCGTCGCGGATACATATCTGTGAACCTAACATAGTCAATGAGCTTGATAAGAACCATGTTCGATGTCATGCGGGGTGGCATCGAACTGCTTGGTGGGTTGGTCTCTGACCTGCCGTTTCGAGAAGGCGATTCCGGCTAAGTACATATTCGCCCGCAATGGCGGCTGTCTGGCAACGCAAAATCTGATTTTCGCAAGTATATGCATACCTACAACTCTCAGCACGTAATGGTATCCATTAGCCAATAAACGCCCAGCAGCAGAAAGCAAGATATAGTTCATCCGTGCAGCTGCCTCTATTCTTCGTACTGGTCACTCGGTATCACTTCGCGACTCTTCTCCAGGACACCTTTCAAGTATTCATACACAGCGAATGTGACTGCTTGGCCAGGGGCTACACGCGCCACTCTGGGTGTGATACCCATCCAGAACGCCCTTGCACCTTCTTGCTTTAAGAGATTGCTTGCAATCGTCTGAATGCGGCCCAGTGCAGTCTGGCCCGGTTCTGCAGGCATTCGCTGCAACCTAGTCTTGATGGTATCGATTGGGGCGTTGCAGAAAGGTCCCACAGCTCCAGAAATAAGACCAATTCCTGCTGTAGTGTAACTGGGCAGTGGTGCTGTTGGGTCGGCGCTGTTCTTCTGAAGGTAGTCCTTCAGCTCAGTGTAGGCCGTGAAGTTGGCTGCCTGGTTCGTGCCTTGTCTGAGTGCTGTAAGCGATACACCTCGCCAAAGAGCTCCGACACCTTCTTCCCTTAAAACCATCAAACAAGCATGGGCGGCGTTACGATACTTCGGCACATCGAGTGGATCTGCCATACTGTGGTGTTGCGCTTGTAACCTGATCTTCACAACCTCCATGGGTGTTACCACTGCAACGGCTTCTGTGACACCTGCCGCCAAGCCAGCAAGAAAATTGGCGCTGCCTGCGATTTGGCCATCTTTACCAGCCAGCATCTGCTTGTATTTTTCGTAACTCGTAAAACGAATGGCCATTTTTGGTACAATGCCGGTAACCACAGCACCGAGACCTTTGTACAGACCGAGTGGAGTCTCCTTTCGCGCGATCTCCATGCCGGTCTTGATAAAGCCGCGTCGCTTGGCGCCTGCTGTTCGCTGTCGTCTCGAAAGCTGCATGCGAACTTTGATCGTGTCGAGAGGATGGCAAACGAGCGCTTCCATCATGCCAGCTCCTCCTCCAGCTGTGGTGCTGTGAGAATCTTGCAAGAGCATTTCGCAATACTATGTGGTCTTACCAATGAGATTCGTTGCTACCGAAGCAGGCTTCTTGCCGCCTGGACCAGACGTGCTTTTCGCCGACATGGTTGCTGTGTCCGTCAGAATATCATGCAGATAGCAATGTCAAAGAGCTCCCGCGCACTGGTAGCTTCGACAGGCTTGAGTGTTGTGTAGGTACAACGATTAGGACTGCTTGTATGAGTTCTTCGTGCTGCTAAGAAGATGGTCGCTTCACAAGTGCATAGAATGTGGATTGAGGAAAACAAGATGGTCCAGAATGTCAATTTGTCGCACGAGCATATTCACAAATGGCCGAGGATACTGTGAAGGCTCATTACGTAGGGTCAGAGCTTGTGAGCTTGGCTGCTGATGGCTCGCGTCTACGCGGAGTTTGTCCTGTTCCTGGCTCTCGTCTGGGCCTGGACGAAGGGAGAAGACCTCGGCGTGTTCGGTACATATCGGACAGCTTCCAACACGCTTCCGAGGGCGACTGCGGCCACGAGGACTGCAGAAATGTTCGCGAGTAACGTTCCGAGGTTGCCTCGTAGGATTTGCGCTGTTTCTTCGTTCTTCGATCACAAGCAGGACGTTGGTCTGATGACAGCGCCCGAGAGCTTTTCATGTGCGAAGCTGGCTGGCAAGCTTCGCGGGGTTGACCCTTGGGGCGTGGGGAGGGATGATCGCCGCTTATCCTTGCAGCCTCTGCCAAGCATATCTCGCACGTGGCGTGCGCGACGCGTTCGACCCAAAGATGTCCACCAGTCCACCGGTGGCGACCAAATTATTTGCGTTCGTAGAGTTGAAAGTCCAGGCTGATAACTTCTCCTCCATCATCTTGAGACACAGGCCCAGCTTCGACATGCTCGCCCACGAAATCTTGCAGCTCATCGTGTGACGCTCGGGTCCAGCCTGAAGCAGCACTGTCCAAAGCGTCTGGAAAGAACGTGTCGCATTGATATTCCTTCGAGATTCTCGTCATAAGGATGCGAGTTGTCTGCGAAAGTTCCAGAGCCGCTTTGTAAATGCTTGAGCCGCCGATAACGAATGCTCTCGTTGCTGGCAGAGCTTTGCCCTGAGTGACAAGATCCCCCAAAGCACGTAGACCTGACAAAATATCAGAGGCAACCACCACGTCGTCAGGAATCGGCTGGAAATCTGATCGATCTTGCGAACTGATGATAATGTTCGATCTGCCCTGGAGTGGCCGCCTCTTGGCCGGAATGCTCTCCCAAGTCTTGCGGCCCATGATAACCACATTTTGGGATGTTCCTTCCGGTATGCTGTGCTCCAGGGCAACGGATTGCACAGATGCAGTGTACTTCGGCGTTGGGACACGTTTGGTGACCCGAGCAAAGTATGCCATATCCTTCTTCAGCATCGGCCAAGGAAGACCGCCATTTTTCCCAATGCCGTTCTTAGCGGTTGCCGCGACGATGAGCGTGAGAGTGAGGGGCAACTGCGTTGACGACATGTCGTCTGCCATTGTTGTTAATGATTGTGAGAACGAAGGAGGTGAAACATTCAATGAAGAGGAACGCGCGGCGTAAATGTGGTTAGCGTGGCGCGCGAAGTCACGCTTTCGGCAAGTGGAGGAAGTTCCTCCTTACTATACCACGATCCGCATGCATATCGGATTGCTGAGCCGCAAATCAACATTACACGCAAGTATTGAGTGATCAATAGCAAAACCCTTCACCAGTGCGAATAGACGTCAGGAATCGCCGAGTTGCAGATGTGTCAGTGCAGACCGTCGAAATCGTCAATCATGCGATGCTAAATATGTCCAGGCTTCTCATACACCAGAACAACATCAGCAGACCACATGGTCACCAACCCCGAAAGACCATCCTGCACCTCTTTGAAACCGTCAATAAGCTCATGCGCACGCTGTCTGATCTGCGGGAAGCTCGTCCTGTGAGCAAGACCCATCAGAGCTTCCACTATGCCAACATGCGGCGAGAACGTCTTTTTGACATTGATATTGCGCGATTGTTTGTGGACCTTCCGCAGTGCCAACGCCTTTTCGCCGACACGGAGTAACTTTTCAGGCCGTTTGTCGAACGGCTTGGGCCACGGTTCGCCAAGACATTCTTCGAGGAGCCACTTGATGGTATAGTAGTGCGACGTGATTATCAATAGGTTGATGGCGGCAAGGACGCGCTCTGCCACGGCTTGATCCACAGGGCCCAGTGGCAAATCTTTCAGCTTAGGTATTGGATTGCGCTCCGTGTATTGATTGAGCGCTTGTCTCCAGATCTTGACCCAATGTTGAAGCGTCGCCCTTCCTTCAGCCACTTCAAGGGGTATTCTGAAGATGGGTTGATGCCTATAGCCAGCGTTAGTACCTATGAAACGCCACACATCGTGGCAGATGAACATCCACGATTCCATGCAGTCGTGAATCGTCCAGAACGTCATCCCTGTCGTCGGGCTGGGTCGGAGATAATCTGCTTTAATGCCGTAGCTCTCGAGTGGTAGCAAAGGTCCACGTTCGAGATGCTGCATAGTGTCTTCAATGTCCAGTTGCATGAACATAATGGACAAGTCGTGGAGTGTTTCCTGACTCTTCGGAGATTCTACCTGCTTTGAGGTATGGCCTGTGGCTACGGCACAGACAAACGTCAGTCATGATGTCCACAGGACTCAACGTTTGATGGTATATCATTGAGCTGAAGAGGGCGCTCGGGCCTGCGTGTCTAGACCGAGCCTGTAGCTGCCTGACTCGCTCGGCAAACCTCTCGATACAGGAGGCTTTTGATACTTACATGGACTACAACGTGCGCGACGGAGAATACTCATAGCGCTACGCAAGTGTATCGCAGCGGCCTCAAAGTCACCACACAACTTGTCGTAGGCGTACAGCAGAGCACAGCACACCAAGACAATCTCCTGGCTTGGTACGGTCTCCTGACTCATGTAGTGACGAAGGCTGCTAAGTGTCGCTTGGTGTGAGATCAGCATCTGGGTTGTGGATGGTTGGCCAGGACAGTGGTCCCGATGGGCAGTGGAGACAGCTGTAGCAGCTTGGCGAACAAGAGGTTCCACTTCACAACACTGCAATACGACTTTGTCCCAGAAGTGCCCAGGCAAGTGTCCCGAGATGTCCAGCGCAGCGAAGTTGTAGAAGTAATGCAAGGCCTGATGGTCCTTCGAAGAGGCGTTCGTGGTCCATCGTAAGGGGTAGCCAATGGCAGAGTAGTCACTATAGGAAGGGCCGAAGTAGCTCGAGGCCTTATCGGGGAGTTCAGCAGTCGTTGTGCTTGAAGCCATACAACGAGCATTATGTATCAAAGTTTGGCTATCACACTGACGACATCGATTGGTCAGGCGTGCTATCTGCGAAGTGTGAGCTCACCACACTGGACCGGTGAGTCTGCGAGGCCAGCGGATACCTTTCGTCTCTTTTTACACTCACTACATCGACCAGAATAGCTTCCGTTCTGCCCCTTCCTAGAGGGTTGCAGCTGGTCAAGCTTGAATTTTATCTGGACAGGATCGGGTACACCTCTATGTTTGTTCCCTTCAATGAAGTCTTGGTTGTCTTGAGTACCATACTGAACGTGGCGGTTCTTGAGACGCTTCGTCTGTTGGTTGTTGGTGTCGCTGACGCCAGCACCGCAAGCTAGGAAGAGAAAGTTGCGGTGCGCCTGTGCGCCCGCCGATTCCGACTTGGAGCATTCTTCGGTCATGCTAGGAGGTATACCAGTGAGCTGGGAATGTCGTAAAGCTTCCAACCTGTGTCCGGATCTGGGAAGCGTGTGCATGATGAGAAAGAAACCTTCTCCCTCTCAGGGCAGATGCCGAGACAGGCTAGACCGTCGGGACGTTATACTACTCTGTAGGAGGCTAGCTTCATCATATACCACGAGACAAGACAATCCGAAGGATGTCGAAGTTGCATGCTTCAGGACGCCACAGCGCAGCGCCGTAATTCAGATCATCCATAAGCATGCCACAATGCTAACTTGTTGTTTTTCGTCCCGAGCGTGCTCCAAGTTGAGCTGAATCATCTATGCTTGTCAAGTATGATCAACGGCAGACTTCATTTGCGGGGTACATGTAGGCTTGACGCAATGACGATGAGGACGTTCAGCCGCAAGAATGCAAGCGGTTGATACCCTACGAGTACAACACAAACACGTGCCAGTTGACAGTCGTTTCGCGCCTCTGGAACCCAGATACTGAATCGTGATCCCGCTGTGCTGCATTGCAAACCTTGGAGGCTGAAGATAGGCTCACAGGGCCTGTTTCCCGAAACGGTTAGAGAATGCCGTGGCTTGCATCGCACCGAGACTGTGGGAGTTTTAAAGGATTGGTAGGAGCCGAACGCTACGCCACGGCGGCAGGCGTTATGAGGGCTATCATCGCTACGTAAGCAAATAGATTTCGGCGTTCATGTAGGACCAGCCCTGAGTGCTGGTCCTCTGATGATCCTTCTGCACGTTGTCAACAGAAGCGCGAGGGTCGGCTTGTATGGTCACGTAGTGGGTCCGGAGTGGTGCGAGGCTCGTCCGCGCATCAGACAAGACGTGGAAGCGTGGTACCAAGTCGTATGCTTGAACCTAGCCCCGTATGTTCTGTTGCAGGTGGTCCCATGTCATCCAATGACGGTCTTCGACAGTAACGTGAGGCACGTTCGCTGCTGAACTCGAACCTGAAGATCTCAGGGGCGTGCACGTCCCATATGCTAGATTCAGGCCTTTTGCTGCATTCGGTGTCGCTTTGGTCAGCTGAAATAGATGGAACGACATAGCGGGTGCCGAAGCACCAAATGCTTCGTTCGATTGTATATAGACGTGTTCCATCATCAGGTCGACAGAGTTGATCCGAGCAACTTCACGAAGAACTCGGACGAGTTAGAAGTACTCGGCGACGAGTCGACGGCTCCGACATGGATACCCTGCAAGAAGCCTCTCACTACAAGCCTTTCGAAGACCTCGGCGAGTTTTCATTGGAGGATCTGAACGATGCAGTCAATTCACTCCCATGGTGCGAAGGCAATGGTGCTGATCTCGATTCGTTCCCATGGTGCGAAGACAATGGTCTTGACCTCGCCTCAGTCGGTACATTGGAAGAATCTCATGATCACGGAGATCGACTTTGTCCAAGATCGGTATCGCCATATGCCAGATCAATGGATTTCCGACACCTTGGAACCTGGTTGCCATATCCGGAGCTCGAATATGTGGAGGCATTCGACCAGGCAATTGCGCTGTGGCAACATGATCAACCAAATGATTGCCACCTATACGAATACCCTACGCAGAGCATCGAATGCCTTGACACAAGACGAAGAGCGGATAGCGCTTGTCCAACAGCTTTCCATGAAGAAATACCACAAGTGACCTGGCTCACAACACCATACGATTCGGACGCTTTCGAGCAGTCTGATGCAGGGTCGCCACCATCCAGCGAATGGTCTCGCTCGGAGACCGTCCCACGTCCAGAAAGTTCTGATATTGGCCAATACGGCTTCCAGAATGCCGACGGCTCATGGACGTGTGGTTACGCAGATTGTAGGTCGAAGTTCAAATTCCTGCGAAAGTGCGACTTGCGGAAGCACTACAAGCGCCATATCTCGGAGTTCTTCTGTCGCCAACCTGGTTGTGAGAGAGCCTCACAGCGTGGCTTCTCTAGCAAGAAAGACCGCGAGAGGCATGAGGCGAAGCACAACCCAAGTGTCCCATGCGAGTGGCCGGGCTGTGTTCGGATGTTCAGCAGGCAGGACAACATGAAAGACCACATGAGGAGGATGCACTACCGAGATGCTGTTTGCAAGACTCCCGAGAGCTGTGCCACTGGATGAATCAGCAGAGTCAGTAGCACGCATCGCATCCAGGCCAGCAAAGCTGCAATGTTAGTACTCGTTCTGGCGGATTATCGTTCTTTGTAAGAACGTCGTCATGTTCAATAAAGCAGAAACTTGAGTCGGAGGCTCCATGACGCGTGTGCATGGCCTGTATCGATTTGAGGCGCTTCGACAGCCGACTGAATGTGCGAGGGCTCCTCTAGCGGCGCAATAACTGATTGGGTTGCTCGAACGGTAGTACGGATTCGACGTGTCGATGTTCAGTGCAGGAAGGAAGAAAAAAGGATGAGTTCGAGATAAGGCAGGGGATGAGCGTCGCGAGTTCGAACGGGTCGCTCCGCAGGCACACCCACGATATCTTTCTGCTACATGTATGCTGCCCGATTTCAAATTCACTCACTGGTATGAGTGTACAGAGTGTACAGAATTAGAGCCTCGCCTTGTCTTCATATTGCACCTTGAAGCTATACTTCGGATCGTAATGCGACGCCCAATACCCATCCCATATCAACTTCGTCAACGATCCGATTCTGCCGTTCCCAATCAGCCTATGGTCCAGTTTCGTGATCGGCATAATGGCTCCAGCCGTCGTACACATGAAGCATTCGTCACAGGCATAGCACATTTCCACCGGCACAACTTCCTTCCTCACCTCAATCCCGTTCGCCTCTGCAACTTCCATGACAGTCTTCCTCGTTACACCTTCGAGAACTCCGCGATCCGGCGTGTACAGGACACCATTTTTGATTAAGCAGATATTGTACCCAGCCCCTTCGGTCAAGTTGCCATCACCATCAGTCAAAAAAGGGTAATCCGCCTCACGATCACTCGCCTCCCACATGCCCCTCGTGAAATCACCCCACTGAAGATTCTTCACAGTGGGATCATGACTTCCAGGGGGTGTGCGCCGTACAGTCCTCGCAACAATAGCACTCCCTGTACCTGACAGTTGCATCTCAGGCGACATGACCCAAACATAAGGTTGAATGAACATATACAGCTTATTCGTAAGATCAGTCGCCCGAGTCCCGCGAACGCCCTTCAAGCCACGGGTACAGATCAGCATGACATATGCATCTCGAATCTGACTCTGCTTCAACATCCCAATCAGGATGGCTTTTATTTCTTTCCGAGATAGTGGTAAGCGCAGACGAAGTTTGGCGCAGCTGGCCTCGAAGCGGTTCATGTGATCGCCAAGGCGAAAGAAGCGGGAGTCCCAGACTGCGGGAACATCGTAGGTTAAGTCGCTGTGTAGGAAGCCTTGGTCGAGCATTGGCACTTTTGCTTCATGCAGTGGTTTGAGCTCTCCTTCGATCCATGCGATGCCTCTGGCGAAAGAGTTGGTGCTTAACTGGAGGACCCGTTGGCGCTCGTAGAAGCCGGAGAAGATCTTGTCCATGGTGGCCATGTCGGCGGTTCGTGAGTTTGATGCTGTGTGTGTTCAAAGGCAAATGGTAGAACTAATTGTACTTATCTAGCTCGTATCGCTGACTAACCTCGAGCTTCATCGAGCAAACCACCGCAGCTTGATCCTTGCTAATGCAGCTTCCTCTTCTGGTATCAAAGTGCCAACCTGAGTCTACGTCCTGTGGACGAGCATATCAGAGTAGCACGTAATAATGAGCACGAATTTTGCAATTTGTCAGTTAGTGCGCGTTGCAGAGCAACATCAGTAGCTTTACATCACTGGCTAGCTTCATGCCCATGCCTTGGTATTGTGGGCGACTTCATGCATACAAGATTACATCGCATGCCGACTTTAATGCAACCTCTTGTCTGCTTACATGTCGTACGTAACACACCAACATCGGCCCACGTGCCAGGCTTAACATTGTAGCGACATCGAGTAAAGGGAAGTGCGGAATCTTCCCAAAATAACTTCCACGTACTCTTGTCGGGGGTATCTATCACATATCATAGCACTCTTCTAGTTGTTGATGGCGGAGAATCCGCCTCCACCACTGTTCTCCGCTTTGACCTCTCTTTCTCCATTCTCTGCTCCGTTGGTCCCGCTACCGCTGGGCACTCCTGTTGGCGGCGGAGCAAACGGACTGCCATGAGGCAGCGGCGCGATAGGTTGGCTTGGCGGATGATCATAGTAGCTGTTATCGTCGCCGAGGGTATGCGCTGGTACCATGTGTCCATTCGGGCCAGGCACCATTTGTATCGTGTTCGCAGCATTCGAGGTCGATGCCGAGCGCTGCGCGGTTGGAGTGTATTCGGAAGGATGATATGTGTTGTCGGCGGGTGGGTGTGCATGTGCTGCGCCATGATGGCTGGACTGTGGTTTTCGACGCTTGTCGCGATGGGGTCTGTCTGGGGGTGGTGTGGATATGCCCTCGTCTCCGCTGCCGTCGCTATTGTCGATGTTGACTTCCATGCGCTTCCTCATCTCATCCAGGAGGAAGGCGCGCTCCAAACGCATTTTCTTGATTGCTCTGTCTAGGCGTAGGCGTCGTGTTTTGAGATCGTCGTTGGCATGTTCAACTTCGTTGACTCGTCGCTTGAGCTGAATGCATTTGCGGTAGTATGCCTTCTCCACGCTGGGCGCCAACGGCGTTTGTGCTGTTGCGTTGTCTGAAGGCGGCATTGTCGGGGTGTTGGAGTTGTAACGGGGTATGAAAGACGCTCGAGAGAACAACTTCCCTCCACAGCACTTGCAAGTCTGGGTCCGTATCCCTGTCTGAGACTAGAAATGTGGGGCTATACCAGAGTTTCTTGCAACGCGTCGATGACGACAAAAGATGCGGCCACAACGCCCTAGAATGCTGCCTTCGACAAATGCTTTTGGCTATAGCGCGTAGTGGTCGCTTTCCTGAGGTCTCGAGGCATGATGCGGAACACTCTTCCGTCCGTCGTTGAAATTAGACCAACACGACTCTGGAGATGACATCTGGATAAGAAGAGACAGCAGAACTGGCGATACCACCATGACTATGCCACCACCCAGCAACAACGATAATCATACTTTTCATATACCGTACTACTGGACACAAGAAAGCACACTCAACCTTCTCCTCAACCTCGACTGCCTCGACACCCCACTTTGCCCACTATCTGGAGTCTGCCTCCCCTCTGCCGCAGCAATGGACAAGTCACTAAACCTCCTCTTCAACCCCTTCACGCGATTCCTCAGTCATTCATGTCCCTCACCAGAATGCTCATGCTTAAAGCTCGAGCTCGTCCCATTCCTCGAAACCACCCTCGTGGAGGTCGACCTACTCCCTCCAGACGCATGCCCATGACCGTGCGAATGGAGATAAGACGACTTACTCTCCTCCCATCTCTCCATCTCGCGACACTTCTCCTCATATTTACTCATGAACTCATCCCTCTCCCTATCAGCGGCGGCACGTGCCGATATGGCACGTTCTTTCTGCTCGCGCGCCTCTCGAAGCATAGTGCGCAAGCTCTCAATCTCAAATTCAAGCTCCGCGCTATCGTCGTTGGTCGTGGTGATGGTCTCGGTGACTTCCTCGTAGCGGCGGCGATAGTCGTCAATCTCCGAACGAGCTTTGTCGCGAGCGTCGGTCAACAATCGGATCTCGCCTTGGAGCAGAGCGAGGCGTTCTTTGAGTTGAAGGAACTCTCCGTTGAGATGGTGGTGCTTGTGTTGGTGCTCATCACGGTCGTGCTCGATCGTGCGAATGCGTTCGATGTAGGTTGTTACTTCGGAGCGGACTTCAGAGAGGAGATGTTCGGTGTGGGTGAGGGTGTCTTGGAGGGCAGTGAGTTTGCGGTGGGAGTCGTGGTGCTTGTGGCGTTCACTCTCAAGATCATCCTTCAGAGAGTCACGTTCAATGATGATTGTGCGGTGCTCTTCGCGGCTATGTTCGAGGTGGTGGCGGGTATCATCGATCTCGGATTGCAGGTCGCGAAGACGTTCATCCTTGCCAACGAGCTCTCGCTTGGACTGCTCGTGCTTTAGATTTATATCAGCAAGGCGGTTTTCAATCTCTTCGATGTTGGTGGTCTTGCTCCTCAACTCAGCGCGGATGCGGTCGATGGTCAAGGCGTGGTCATCACGCTCGGTCTCGACGTAGCGGATGGACTCCTTCACCGATTTGAACTCACGCTGGAGTCGTTCGTAACGATCGGTGGCCTCACCCAACTCCCGGGATGTCTCCTCGGACCGAGTAGTGACCTTTCGCAGCTCCTCTTGCAGACGATCTTTCTCAAGGAGATAGCTATCCCTTTCACGTTCCCAAGCCTTGAGTCTGTCATTGAGGGTGGAGACCTCTCTACGAGAGTGCTCGAGCCTGGTAGTAATATCCGTGACTTTGGTCTTGATCTCAGTGTGCTCACGGGTCAAGATGCGAAGATCGTTCCGGTGTTTCTCAGCGTCCTCTCTGGCGTGGTCACGCTCATTTTCCAAATTCCTGACCTTGGTCAAGGCGCTTTCCAAGTCAGACTTGATCTTGTCATGATCAATTTGCAGCCGAGAGCTGGAGATGCGAGCCTCACTAATCTCGGTACGGCTCCGCTCAAGCTCGTGATCCCGATCGGCAACTTTCTTCTTCTCGGTATTAATGCCATTAAGAGCAGCGGAAAGCTCGATAAGAAGCTTCTCAACTTCTTTACGGCGCTCACCCAGCTCTCGGCCGTGGTGATGATGCTGGCTCTCCTTCTCTTCCAGCGTCTCTGAAATCTCCTCAATGCGTAGCAAGAGATCCTCACGTTCACGATCGAATGACTCTCGATCAGACATGAGCTTGCTCCAGTACTCCTTGAGCGACGATGCCTCTCGAGAAGCGGACGTCATGAGCTCAATCAAGCTGAAGAACTTGCTCTCAGCTTGAGTTGTGAGCTCAGCCGACATCTTGTGGCGGTGAGAGTGCATGAAGTTGCTGGTTCGCCGCGCATTGCTGCTGACCTGGCGGGTCGAGCGCGAGAGGGAGCTGCGACCTTCAGCTCTGCTCAAGCTGTGGCTACCACGGAAGCCGACCGAGCGTCCATGTGGAGTTCCTGGGTCAGAGAAGACATCATCATCCCGAAGTGAGGAGTTCAGCTTCATCATTGCGAGCTTCTGGGGGGTGTACTCAGTGGTGAAGTCGGCGTGGGAGTGTGAGTGCGAATGTGAGTGAGAGCCGTTACTGTAATCTGCTCCGCTCGAGCTGTTGTTGATGACTGTTGCTTCAGACATTCTGAATGACCCTGTAACACAGTTCCGCTGTATATAATCGTAAGAGGGAAGTGAAGCTCGACAGATGTTCGTCATGACATTTTATAGCTCTGCCCACCCACGTCTACTCACCTCACCCGCGGCAGTGATAGCAACATGAGCTTGCACCGTGCATGACTGGCATCGACAGATCATCATACGGGTGCTGAAAGCGGCGAAGACCGAATGGCCGTGATTGACGACAATAGGACAGCAAATTTTCGACGATGTGGAACCTTGCCATTGTCCGTGGTATGCATGTGCTACTTTGAGCGATCCGCAGCTGCGGTACAGCTTTGTGGCTTGGTAGCAGCAGAGAGTTCGCAGCTGTCGATGCAGCCGGTTGGTCGGGCCGAGCGTTCCAGCATGCCGTCTCAGATCTGCTTATGCCATCGAATCCTGCTGAAGTTAGTAGCTACGGCAATGTTGGATATCATCATTGCCAACCACGTGCAGTTTTCGCACTAACCAGTGGGTGCGAGTGAGACTTGCAAAATATGTGTGTGTGTGCGAAAATGAGAAGCGTTCGGGCTATGTTATGCTTCGATCAAATGCGTCAGAGGTGCAGAAAAGCCGCTTAAGCATCGACTTTGGATATGCAGCATCGTTTCCTGCCGACTTGTCGGGTGTCCTATCCTCTCGATGGCGATCAGTACGTACCCTGGAGTCGGTAGCCCCGCGCAGACGTGACAGCACCCTGGCCAAGCTGAAAGAGCACTAGCGAGGGGTTGCGGCAGCAGATGAACAATGGCTTACACAGATACCATCAATCGCAAGAGGTAAATACGTGTGATCCCATGCCCACAATATGCCCCAGCACGTGTGGCTGGCTGTGCTCTGTCCAGAGGCCTGTGGCACTCAATCTGAATGAACACGAGAAATGGGCATTGCTGGGCGGTGGACCGTTGGACCGTCGAAAACCACAGCTTCACCATTCTTGGCCATGATAGGTTTGCTTCATCGTTCATCGCATGGACACAATGTCTGTGTTGCGGGTCACCGTTTCGCAAACCATGCCTGAATTGCAAGTCTTATCAGACAAATGTCGGCACACTAGGTAATGCATGGAGCAGAGCTACCAGATATCGAAGCATCGACAATGCAAGCCTGCATTTCTCGAACTGTAGACGGCCACCAGTCTTCAACGACTGCAAACCCCGCCTCACGCATATACGCTGTCGAGCTGTGTTTGCCGAAAGAGGTTTGGAGTCGTAGAAGGCGTTGACTTGCGCAAGAGGTGCAGCGGTCCGCAACCCTATGGGCCGTACCGGCGCTGCCGAGGAAACGTATCGTGAGATTGGGTTGTGGATGTTGATTTCTGCTCCGAGTTATGTTCTCATTGTGCGCTGACGAGATGTTCCGGCATGGAGAAAGCAGGATGGTGGTTCGTCGGCGTGTACAACGATTGCTGGTAGAATTGCGAAGCCGTAACTCAAAGCTCGATCGGATATTTTGCTAGCTCCAATCGAGCACCGTGTGTGGACCATTATGACGACTGGGGATGAGATGAGCTAAGACATCTGATGCGCAAGCCCATCGTATCCTGCCGCACGCAAGACTATTCGAGCTTCCAGCCACCATGCGCCATGCCTTCTTACATTCGCATGCGAATCGGCCAATCATCGGACCCGAGTTACAGGTGTTTCATGGCAGGAGGCACCTGAAGTCACCAAGCTGCCGCTCTTGGTAATTGCCATGCTGATCATTCCCAGCTGCAGTTGTTTCGTGAAGTGGGACAGTTCATCGTCAAGCATTGTCGAAGTTCGGCTGTCCATACTACTTCATACTCATGACCGTTGTCTGCACATCGTGAATTTCGTTGTTCTGTGAGGTACATTGATCAGGCCAATTGTTCTTGTCCCACTCGACGTTGTCGAGCCAATTCAGAAAGTCAGCATCGTTGCCAATTGAAAAGTACAACGAAGAGTCGTGAAATGCTGGCGACTCTCCTGTGGCTGACGTATGCGGTAGTCCGTTTGGCGACAGTATCTGGTCTAGGACCTTCTTCAGTGCTCGGCGGCCTTGATCACAGATGGAAAAATTGCCTTCACCAGGCCCTACTGCTCCGAGTGCAGAAACGAAGACACTAAGATCTTGTACGGTCTCAGACCTATTGAGAATTTCTGGGGTGTAATGCCGAGTCTGCTCTTGCTTGAGCATCTCCACGGCAAGCACTCCAGCAGCAGGAAGTCCGTAAAGAGCGAGCAAGTAGATCAGGTCGCCCTGGAAATCTCGGAAGAAGTCTCGTTTTGACTGTGTTAGGAGAACGAGCTTCAGCATTCGGATTGAGATCGGGATAAGCTGTTTCGTATCCATCCGAAGGCGATTTATTAGGGCTCGTTGCAAGAGGAACTCTGTATGGACAATCCCACTGTGTATGCAGAGCACGAAGACGGCATGGATCCGGCGCATCGCCTTGTCCGTCTTTGCATAAGGATGAGCCATTCCCTGGTTGAATGTCTCGGAGCTGTTCAGCATCTCCTCAGGCGAAATCCGCATGAAGTCTGGCATCTCTCTGTGCATGCGGTCCATTCTGCGGCGGACCTGCTCTGCTTGAAACGTGATATCCTCGTCAGCGGACCCCAGGGCTATCTCCAATATGTCCTCGCGAGTGCGACAATGCTGGAACCAGACTCGTGACCAAGTCGTTCGGTTGAGGTTACCACTTGTATTCCACCCGTCTTTATCAAGCGTTGCAAGAGCCTAGACAGTATCGATATCAACAAAAGCAGTGCAGCACACTCGACGGCTAGAATTTCGCTATCGACATGCGTCATGTCTCATGCCAGCGGTGGCACTCACCTGCTCGAGCTCAGCACCTTCCGAGAAGAGCTGATCATCATTAAGGTCAAGAGGACATTCCATCTTGCAGTAGCGATGCGAAAGTCGCGGCGGTCGACCTAAGAACGTCGCAACGACCTTGTCGTGACCACTGGAAGTGAAGGGCACAATCGTCAGCAGGTTTTCAGGCAGGGATATATGTTTCATCCTTCAGTTTACTTACTATGCGGAGACAAAGATCTTCTTGCGCAATTCAGCCAAGAAGAATGGCGTTTCGACGTCAGGTCGGTTGCCTTGATGAAGACCCATGGCTACAATGGCGTCGCAAACTTCGCCAGTCCGTTGCCACACCGCGTAATAAGCGTCGCTCTTCAAGCTCTCGACCAAGATCAAGTCTTCGAACATGAAGCAGACATAGATATCGTTCAGTACTTCACTCTCGTAACAGAAGCACAGACAAAACTCCGAAGCTTTCCTCATCCGTTCGGCGAATGTGGCTCGGTCGATGAAGCGCTCGCGGATCGAATCGAACATGGTGTCCCAATTGCTCAGATTGACAGCGATGAGGCCAATCCGAGAGAGCAGTACGCCAACTACTTCCCATCGCAGATTACGGCCTACAAACAAAAAGCATTAGCAATATCAGGGTGGCATTGTGGCACAGGACGGCAAGCGTGGCCAGGGCACAAGCGCGCAACTCGAGCATGTCTCGAAGCTACTGGATGCTCTCTGGTCCCGATATCCTGCCAGACTGGTCTCTGTACGCTTACCAGAGGAAGACTTCGCCCATTCCCTGGCCGTCATGTTACCGTGCACCTCCATTGGCCTCTTGGTATTTCTCCAGACGATCTCGGACAGCATATGCAGCTGTTCCGGATTACCCTCTGCGAGCACTGAGCCATATTCGTTCCAGAGATCGTCCACCCATATTTGAAACACTGGTTGCAATATGATAATCCCATCACATATTTCGAACCAGCGTTTGGTGAATCGGCGATACACAGGGATATCCCTAAGCATTGACAGGACTTCCGCACCTTGCTGTATTTTGTCGGGAGGTATTGTCGGTAGAAGGTCGGGTGCATCCTCTGTTGCGGGGGTTTCGAGTGTACTTGAGTTCTCTGAGTATACTGCTGAGTAGCTGGTCGGCCTTACAAGGCCAGTCCTGTTGTCCCTTGTGGAAGTTGCGGTCTCTGGCCTGACAGGGCCAATGGTGTTCGTGCTAGTTCTGTCGTCGCTAGTGGATGAATTTGTTGCCACGATCCTTAGTGGTGAAGTTGGAGCCGTTGTCGTAGCGCTGGCTGCTCTGATACCAGATATCTGGCTCCGTGAAGAGTTGTTCAAGGCCTTTGTTGCCGAATCGGTACTACGGCTCGAAGGCGGACTCACGCGACCTGCTGTCTGCCGCTTCTCCACGATCGGTTGATACGAACTGACATGGGTAGGTCTTTGTGAAGCAGATATTGCGGTACGCTGTGGTCCAACGCCAGGAGAAGGCCTTGGTTTCGTGAGGGGCGCCGGATGATAGGTGCATTGTTCTGGCTTGTTCCTTCGGGCACAACGTCCACACACCGGAGAAGTGTGATCGCATTTCAGCTTACCTCGCCTGCACTACGTAGCTTGTTAGCTCATTGCTTTGCTTGCTTCGACGACAAAGCAGCAGTACCGGCTCGCATGAGAAGAGTTTGCCGTTACGTCGATACGATGGCGTGACCGATTGCAGCGGTGTATCCGTTGGCTGCTCCGACGAGTTGGCGGCCATGTCTGGATTATCCTGCTGACTATCGGTAGTGGGCGACCAGACAAGTCGGGTCGTGTTCGAGTACTGTACAAGTCAGCCGGTCATGGATGCCCGTCATGGCCGCACTTCACTTGTCGGTATCCTCGGCGCCGGAAGTAAAGCACAGCATCAGAAAGTCAGACAAGATGGGCAGTCGCGAACTCCGATGATGGGAGCAAGACGACGTGGGCCTCGGCATTCTGCCCCCGAACAAGCCGGCCGTCGTTCACCGCCTCCAGCAATCAGACTACATGTACGTGATGCGACGCCTGCTTACTTTGTCATGTGTTATGTTACCAGGCGTCGTCGATTGTTTGGGACAAACGCGGTGGGTGCCGTTGATAGAAAGGGGGTGACAAGTGAGTCGTGAACGGTGTTGATCTGGCAGGATTCTAGGCGCTAAGATGGATTAGAACTAGAACTACTTATGTGTTTCGATGTCGCTCTCCGGGAGCATCATCTCATCCATCACTACTGTACTTCTTCATCTTCTCTGCGATAGTAGTTCTACGTCAACAACAAACATCAGCACGCGCGACGACTCTGCGCATACTTCCTAAAAGCTCGAGACGGCTATGTACCACAAGCGGAACTGATAACATGGCTGAAAAGCACACGACCAAGTTGACCCACCGACAGAATCCTTCGAACTCCGGCCGCCGGGAACGCTCCGACTCCTCGTCATAGGGGGGGGGGGGTCCCTGTAGAATGTCTGAGTCTGGGGCCAGGCGTGACTGCAATCAAGCGTCTGCATACATACCTGCCAATGAGGAGGCGACGCGACATCGCAGGAAAGTTGAGATTTAGGAGAAGGCATCTGTCCCTCAGTCGAAGGGGTCGAAGTTCTCGCAAACTAAGGCTGCTCTCAAGGGCGAAGAGAAGAACAGGTCGACTGGCATCGCAAAGTCAAGTACCAGCACTTCTACCTTTAAGTCGATCCTCACTGGTGGAGCCCACAAACATCATCCGTCGTACAATCGTGAAGCAAGTTGCTATGAAGGTCAGATGCGCATGAACGGCTGAGTGTACATATGATCTGGTTTCGAGGAGTTGGCAGAAGCCTGGACAGACTTGTGATAAATACCAAAATGCCGCATCTGAGAGGGAAAATGCGGCACCGAGCCTGGGGGTACCTTGGACCGCATGGCCATGTTAACTTAGCTTGACATGGCGTTAAGGAGCACGATTGATAAGAAGCACTCCTGCAAGTAATATCGCCAGTGAATGAAATCTGTGCTGCCTCTTGCGCTCCTCTACAGAGCTTCTGAATGAGAATGCAACATCGTTCTACTGTCGCTGACTTCGATGAACATTATTCCTAACACTTGCATACTCACTCTCTGCCGTTCCTGTTCGCAAAAAAGTACGCGGCCAATTTGGGGTAGCGGCTATACCGGCAACTCGTCTCCGCTCTAATAGATTATCCGGCAGATAGAGCAGTGTCTTTGGACCGTTGACCACGGACACCATCATCACTATCTTTTGCGAGAAGTATCAACTCACAAGCATTGACATAGAATAGACCATTTGTAACTTTGTATCTACTCTGATCATACGATGTCGAAACTTTCAGAGCCGTTGAAGCAGTTCATCAATGCCGCGCATGCACGGCCGAACACGGTACCAGCACCCAAAAATGTAGCATCGATATACGAACGCATTGCTTCAGATGCCAGCTCAAAGAAAGTCGGGCTACCGGCATGGCTCTCAGCATCAGTCAGTACGCCACCCATTCAATCCGTACAGCAGTGCTAACATTCATCTAGACAGCCGCCACAATGACCATGAACTCCCCAGAGTCCATGCTCGCCCTCTACCACCTCGCAACATCGCCCTCCAACACGAAATATGAGCACCAAGGCCTCTGGGCAGCAGAACTCATGCGCGAAATCGGCCTCAAATGTATCGGCTTCAACGGCGTGCCCCGAACCATCAACGTGCTCGGCGCATTCTACGGCGGCTTACCTCAAGACATCCAATCGCAGTTGAAACAGCGCAAACCACGACGGAACCTCTCTAGAGACAACATCGAAGATGTCCTGGCTCGTGGAAATGGCCTCTGGGATAGTATCTACCATCCCTTTTCGGACAAGTTGAGTTCCAAGCTGGCGCAATCGCATCCGGATCTGCCGGTGCACATCATCGAGTCTGAGTATGGATGCTTGTTCTCTGATCCGCCTGGAGCGACGGATCCTAGCACGCCGAATGTTGGGCGTGTGCTTACTTCTGTGATCGCTGTGGCGTGCTTGCGAGCGCAGAGTGGTGTTGGTCCGCAAGTGGTTAGCCACGTCTTTGGACTGCGGAAAGCTTTTGAAGACGGCAGTGCTGAGTCTGAGGAGGAGGTGCCCGGCGGCAAGTGGTTGGCGAGCAATGAAGGGAGTTTGTGGTTATTGGAGCAAGTGGACAGTATTGTGCATGCGCTGGGTGGCGCGCGAGGGACGACGTATGCGCCAGGTTTTGATGGTGCGCCAAAGGCGAAACTTTGATCTGAACAATGTGGTATAGATGCAGATAGCGTTCCAATCTAGATAATAGTATCCTGTACATGGCACAAAAAATTCAGAACCTTCTTCAATTGCCTACTCCATTACGCCCAGCGGCTCCTTGACAGCAAATTTGGCACCAGTCTTCTGCTTGATCTCATCAACGCCTATTCCCGGGGCAGTCTCGATCAGTGTTAGACCGCCCTTCTGCCTGTCAACATCGAATACGGCGAGATCAGTGATGATTGTGCTGACGCATCGAGCTCCAGTCAAAGGCAGAGTACAGTGTTGAACAATCTTCGGTGCACCATACTTATCCACGTGGTCGGTAAGCACGACAATCTTCGTTTGGTCTGGGTTCGAGACCAGGTCCATAGCACCCCCCATACCCTTAAAGACCTTGCCTGGGATCATGTAATTGGCAAGATCACCGTTGGCGCCAACCTGCAGAGCACCGAGCATACTGACATCCACGTGGCCGCCACGGATCATGCCGAAGGACTCGCTACTGTCGAAGACGCTGGCACCCTTGACCAAAGTGACAGTCTCCTTACCCGCATTGATGATGTCAGCATCGAGCTCGTCCTCTGTTGGGTATGGCCCCATGCCGAGAATACCGTTCTCGGACTGAATCCATACATTGCTGTTAGGTGGCAAGAATGAAGGCGCCAGGGTAGGCATACCGATGCCGAGGTTAACATAGAAGCCGGGCTTCAGCTCCTTTGCTGCACGCCTGGCGATGAGATTCCTTCGTCGCAGAGCGTCAGATTTCTGTCCTTCAGCCTCGATGTCGGTGTCCTGGCGAAGCGTCTTCACTTCAACGGTCTTATCCTCGGTGGCTTGCACGATGCGGTCGATGAAGATGCCGGGCAGATCAATTTCGTCTGAAGACAGCTCGCCCACCTCAACAATGTGTTCAGCTTCCACGATAGAGACAGCAGCAGCCTTGGCCATCATGGGTCCAAATGACTTGGTGGTGTATCGAAACTTGACGTTGCCGGCTTTGTCGACTTTGTGGGCTCGTAGAATTGCCACGTCACCCTTAATTGCGGTCTCCATGTTATACACACGGCCGTCAAAGATACGAGTCTCACGAGCTTTTCCCTCCTCTATCGTTTCGCCACCTTTCATTCTCGCCGGGATTTGGCCTGTCTGAATATAGGTGTTGACTCCTGTAGGCGTGAAGAAAGCAGGAATACCAGCACCACCGCATCTCAGCTTCTCGGCAAGCGTTCCTTGGGGTGTCAGCTCGATCGCGACCTCTCCATTCAAGTACTTCTTCTCCAGCTTCTTGTTGCCGCCCAGGAAACTGCAGATGGCACGAGTGATCTGGCCAGATTCGATCATAGGTGAAAGACCACCGCCAATCGAGGTTCCAGCGTTGTTCGAAACAGCAGTCAGAGAGTGCAGACTTTCCGGGCCTCTTCGCACCAATGCTGCTATGATGGTTTCTGCTGTCCCACAGAGTCCGAAACCTGCCGAAAGAATTGTTGATCCAGGCTTGATGTCTGCGACCGCCTCATCTGCAGAAGCATAGAGCTTGGATTTGCCTCGAACCTTGGCGGGGGCGCCTGCTGTCGCTTCGCGCCATGATACTGCACTGCTTCTGAATGCCCTCCTTTGGCCTGCAAGCTTCTGCACTCGTAGTGCGGTGCGAGGAACCTGAACGATGCGGACCTGCATGCGTGCAGCAGCTCCGAGCTGTGATGTCAACGGCCGGATGAACTCCATAATGACTGTTTGCAAACCAATGCCTCAGTCGACTTGTCGATGTTTCTGTGGTCTCCAAAGGCTACTGCTGTATCAATGGCACCAATGTTTCAACAAAAGAATGACGGCGCACAACGACACTGGACGGGTAAGCTGCTTATACCATTCTCAGAACCCTGTGAGCATCACCCCGCTAGCGCGGATGCCTTCGGCACCTGCTTCGGATGTGGCCTCGGATATTTGTTTATCACACGCTTACCATCCATCTCGCGTCTCGTCTTCATCAGCTCGTGCGCATTGCCATGTTTGAGGCGAGATAGCTGATGGTCTGGAGACGTGCCCAGGAGACTTTGAGATGTAGTGGATACAATGTGAGAGCTGTTTCGCCACTCCACGAGAATACCTGTTGCCTGAGGCCATGCCTCTGTTGCCTGGGCGCTAGTCTAGATAGCGCAATCGTTCTTTCCTATATCACTTGACACGGCGACACTTTCGTGGTCAACAAGCAATAACTCACACTCTTGCGGCATCACCCCTCCATCGTTCGAGACCCATCTCCCAAGCTCCCACTATATCCAAAACCCCTTCACTGTACTGGCAATGGCGGCAGCAGTCACCGGCAAGCGCAAGCGCAACCAGATCTCCTATGCCGTGGACGAATACTTCGAAGAGCTTGACCTGGACGCTGCCCAAGTGTTCGATGTCGATGATGAAGCCATCAGCGAGGATGATGATTCCCTTGGTCCTCGCAAGGTAAGTTTCCTTTTTCACCAAACGGAGAACAGCAAGCCACTGACGTTCTGATCAGAGATCTGGCAAGACGTTGGCCAAGAAGAAGGGCAAGGCTTCGGGAGGCAAGAAGCCAAGGAATATCAAACCGTCTCGCTTTCTGGATCTCCCTGCTGAGTTGCGCGATGAGGTGAGGAACTCGACGTTCAGTATTGACGATTCAATGTTGATAGATACAGATCTACGAGCTTGCCCTTACTGATCCCAATGGAGTCACTCTGGTCTCGCGGACCAAGAACTACCGCCGCGTCGTGGCTCGTGGCCAGATCACCTGCGACAATGGCAATGGCAACTATGGCCAGCTGCGCTGCTGCCAATGCTCGTATCATCGCGAAGATCGTAACGAGCCAACGACCACGATTAGAGCCCCTGTCCGCTCGCTCGTTCCGAATCTCTTGGCTGTCAACAAGCAAATCCGCGCTGAAGGTAGTGGCTACCTTTACAAGCAGGAGATCACTCTTGAGGATACCACGGCCCTTCGTACCTTCATGGCGCAGGTTGGGCCATACAATCGGGACATCCTAAATGATATTGTCATCAAAGGTAAGCATCTATATCGCGCTGTGCGGCGCATTGCATTCTCCGCAAAGTCGTGGGCTTTGAGGCATCCCGCTTCTTCGCACGACTTTGGCTGACATGCTTCGGTGGACTTTAGGCTGGGGAGGCGGTCGTGGCGTGCAGAAAGGTAACAACTTCTCTGCACTTTCTGCGCTCGCACCATGCATCAACCTTAAAAGCCTCTTCATCGACTGTTCTGTCGGATGCTACCGCGCTCCTGCACAACTGGCCCACCAGCTGTACCGGGATGGTCACTACTTTCTCGAGGCCTATGCCACTGCCAATGGAATCGATGCAGCGGTGGACGTGATCGAGCTTTATGACGCGTGGCACTTTATGAAGGGACGTAACGCAAACATATACGGCTTTGCAATTAAACACCTTGATCGTGAGGATAAGGAAGCCGATCCGGAGAAGGTGAAGGAGTTCCGCACAGTGCTCCGTAATCTGCTGGCAAGTTGAGAGTAGAGGAACCATGCAGACTGGTGCGGCGATGGCGAGGCTTGATCGGCGTTGAATTGGCCAGGGGCTTCTGCTGTGACTGCATGGGCTTTCGGACGGGATTGTCAATGGGTCTTGCTGCAATTGCTGTGTTAATAGCTTCTATATGTGCGTGCGTATCGTCTTGATCGACTTCAATATTTGACGTGCAATTCGTGGTGGCTGTTCGAAAGAAACGTCGCGTCAAAAGGGCTGATCAACGGTGCGCCAGGCGTATGATTATCGTCAACTCAAACCTTCAGAATGTATGCCAGCTGTTATGCGCGATACGTGCTGCATGTACAGCTCAAGCTCATGACATACAGTCGTCGTGGGATCGTGATGTGGTCCTAGGATCGGTGCGGGCATAAAGGAGTCGTGTCTTGGCATCGGCTTCGAGTATGAAAAGTCATGTCAGCTTCAGTCACTCACTCGGAACGTCGCCATAAAGCAAACATCAGTCAAAATACAAGTTGAAGAGCACGAGGAGAATCAGCTAAACTCGACGATGCTCCCCGACATACTCTTGTCCCTGTCACATCCCATCTCGAATTTCTTTCCCATCGGGGATTCGAACGAGCAAAAAGGGGGCAAAAGATTTGCCGCGGGCCTATTGAAACAAGAACGTATCTGGTTTGCGTTTGATCACCACGGTCGGCTGGAAGCTAATGAGATGCAAGACGCGGGATTGCTTAGACGACCTTAACCGTATGCTGTAACCTCTTTTAGGGGCCAGCCGGTAATTTTCTGGGTGGAAGTCTGTTCAAAGTTGCGACGTCCCTTGGGCTTTCCATAGGCCATTTGGGTGACTGATTGGTATCCGGAAGCTTTTTTTGGTTTACATAGGCGCACCCCGAGCTGGACCCTTCCCGAGCTTCGAGACTCGACGACTGGTGGCGGCGAGGATCGCTCTAGCCGCACAACATTCGTGATGCTTCCGTATTTTGGTTGCGGTATGTCTTGAAGGCGATTCGAGGACCCTCGATCCTTTCTTTGGTCGTGCAATGTCGTCGCCAGGGGGAAATCGCGTGCAGGGCTGGAAAGTTGGGTTTCAGGCAGGAATCAGGCTTCCACATCGCGCCTCCTCTCTCAGTCTTCGACAAAGTTGCAGGAACCTCCAGCGCTTCGAACGGTGCAGCGTACGCATATGGCATCTTCTAGCTTCAAATGTTCAGAGCAACACATCGTTCCTGGCAACAATATGGCGCGCGCGAACAGCAACTGCTAGGATTGGCTCCTTCGTCTTATCATTCAAGACATTCCGGGCTCTTGCGCGTCCAGCAACTGCCTTGGTCATCTACAACAGAACCGCGCTGTACTCTATCAACTGGACATTGTTATCAAGTACTAACCCAACGATAATCGCATCGTAATGCCTGGCTCTTAGCTCGAGTCATCATTCGCCCACGAACTTCTCTCCGCCGCCACGTTCTTTGGAGCATTCCTCCTCGAGAGTCGGACAGGTGTTTTCACGCGTACAGCCTGGGGTGTCGCAAGACTGTGGTATGGGAGGGCGTTAAGGTTTCAAGTCTGGTAACGCACCCTTCGTGGTCAGAAGTCGCGGACAGTGCCTGTCAAGAAGCCTTCCACGCAGCTTTCATGGGGTTCTGACAAAGCGAACAGGGCAGAAGAGAACAGACAATTGGCAGACAATCTTGAAGAGGCCGAAAGTAACGACGAGGACGAAGAGGACGTGGAGTGATTTCACGCGCAAGGTGAGGATCAACGACCTGTGGAGAACGGCCCGTGCTGACCATTCTGTTGTGCGAGCGATACGAACACCGACTCCGTGTCTCGTGGAGCTCCACTTGGCAGCACCCACCCTCCTCACTTCGACCTTAAGAGCGTATTGCGGGTATCAGGACACTGCAAAAATGCTTGCGTCGGGCTTCAAGGACACTCCGGTGACCAAGCTGCTGGTGATCGCAGTGGTGATCACGAGCTTCTTGGCCAGCCTGACGGACACAAAGTACTACTTCTGGATCGATGTCCGGCCACATCTCCTCGACTACTGGCAGTGGTGGAGACTGCTCACATGGCAACTATGCTTCACCAATAGCACCGAGGTCTTCTTCGCAACAGTTGTGCTGTACAACCTGCGCGTCATCGAACGATTATGGGGTAGCAGGAAGTTCGCTGTATGCATCTCATGCACACCTCGTTAGTCCAGGCTAACAGGTAGGTAGTCTTTCATCTTGTTGACTTTCGTCTACAACACTATACTGCCGCCGATTCTGCTTACAACAGTCATACGCCCATTGAGCTTCGGCAGGATCAACTACCTTCCAGCCGGTCCAACACCGCTGATCTTCTCACTTCTCGCACAATACCACGCAGCAATTCCCTACATCTACAAATTCCGAATCTCCACTGGTGTCACGACTGGCGATGACGGCATTATGCTCACCTCCAAAGCGACAAGCTACCTGCTGCCGATTCAGCTCGCCTTGACACAACTTCCCGGCTCTGCTCTAGCAGCAGGTATTGGTTGGATAGTGGGTTTTGCGTACAGGAGGGACATACTACCCGGGGCGGCAATGTGGCGCGTACCGACGTGGATAATAGGTGGGAGTGATGCAACGAAAAGGGAGCGCTATAACTCATTGAGGCGAAGAATGGAGGGTGAAGTAGGACAGGCCACTGGAGTTGATACAGATCGGGAAGCTGCTGGTGAAGGTCGTCGCCGAGGAGTGCTTGGCGGGATAGCAGACCAGTTCCGCGGTGCGTTCTGAGTGGCTCCTTGAGTAGACCTCTTGAATCTGCATGCTTGCTTCTATACAACCTTCAGGTCAATGCCAGACAACGTACAGCTCCTAGACGGATTCGAAGCGGCCCATCACTTGAAGCTCATTGCATGAATGCGGTCAAGGCTCATGCACGAAGTTGCGGTGTATTGTTGCCGCAACTATTGTCGTCAAGGCTCCAGTCTTGGGCAGCGACAGTATTTACGTTTCATGAGCATCCCTCTGCTCGTCAATACGACCAACGACGTTGGCAATACCATGTACGATCATTTCAACCGAAGCAGATATGTAAAATTTCAGTAATGACGAGTATGCTCGTCTTCTCGACACCCTGAAAGCGATATTAGCCCCCAGCAAAGGGGAGCAGAAGGAGCCTGTTAGCATCCACAAAGGATTTCTGGCTCTCCATTCACAATGGTTTGCGAACATGATCAACAACCAGAGCGTCCAGAGTGAGAATGAGGCAGAGTGTGAGTATATATCAAGAAGTCGATGCTATATGCTGACAGCACACAGTTGAGGTCGACGTTGAGGAAGATCTCACCGCTGTCAGAATATTCGTTCGCTGGTGTTACGAGGGCCGCTTCCGTCCCGTCGTTGTCGCCGCCGCTACGCGCGAGACACTCCTGCAACGTAAAGGCCAATTGATCGAGCTGCGGATCTTCGGCGAGAATTACCAGGTCCCAGCCCGACAGAACGAAGCCATCGACGAAACCATCACTCTCCTTCCATACATGCATGCGCCATCCTAGAAACGACATCCGCCTGATCTTCGAGCGACGCGTTGGCGATGAGAGCTCGGCACTTTGCAACCTTGTCACACTGGTTATGGTTGCCAAAGTCGAGATCGGGAAGGTTGCGGACCAGATCAAGGGTTTCGATCAGCTCGCGCAGGCCTTCAGGGGTTCTGCTCAGCCGTGATTTCGTGGTAGAGGGAGGACTTCTTGGTCGAGATTGAAGAGCTGGATGGGTGGGTGCTTGCTGCTTGTGGTGCTATGCCGAAGAAGTCGTTTGTTAGAGGCGAGCTTGTCGAGGTTGACTGATGTGGTGCAACGGTGAGACGGTGTCCTTGCTGCATGCTTCTTGGGAATCAGCGTACATGAAAGGCGAGGCGACGAGATGGAGGTCACGACATGAGATAGATAAATTGCTGTATCTCCGACGCTTTCACGATAGGAGCGATGTAACATGAGGCATGAGCTTGGAAGTATGTGCCTCGGATCAAGTTTCGATGGTCCGAAAGACTCGGTAGGCCTTGAGGTTCGACACGATCGTCTACTTCCATCGTACGCTGCTACGATTCGATGTGACCAAGACATGTTCCTGGTTTCTTGCGACTTTGACGAATACTTGATCCCGGTATAGGCTACATGCCCACACAGCACACAATCTAGCCCTTTACTATAAAAATCGATTGAGTGTGTAGGATCTCAGGCATGAAACGCACTTGACCTCAGCAGGCTTATTGATATGCCCCGAAATTTACGAGAATTCTTTTGTCCCAGCCACGAAGGGACCGAGCGGATGAACGCTATCATAGAGCATGTCGGGGCAGAATCTCATGAGTTTATCATGCACTCACTACAACCCTAACGGTACATGCAAGGTTAGAACATTTATTGCCAAGGATTTCGACTTGCAGGGAGTGGGGAAGGTCCTTCACATCACAAGCTCAGGCCGAGCCCGGTGTATAAGTAACGGGTCCAACAGAAAGAGCTGAACACTGATGGCGGTAGTTCCCAAAGTGCAACAGAAGGAGGTGCGACCAGAGTCGAATGTGGATGCGATGCGAACGAGCTCGCGCTCAGCCTGAGCGCGACACATCCTCGATGCCATGGCCGTTCTTCGGGCAAACACATACATCCATCGCTCTAGATGCACAATTTCATTTGGCTACTACAAGATATGGAGAAGTGGAGCTGGATGTGACTGCTGAGCCGAAGGATAGGAAGCCTCGAGACCTGGCGCTCCTACTTGCTCAGGCGCGTGTTCGAAGGAAACCTCGAGCCCTGGCGGTCTTACTTGGTGCACTGCATGTTCGAAGGTAAGTAGGATGGGAGGTGAATAGTATGTCGAGCGCTCTCCTCTTTTACAGACACCTTCCATGCCCTCAACCAATACTCCCACTACAAACACTTCGAAGCATGGCTCACCCAGATTTCAATTTTATCGATTTCAGATCTCCAGAATCGGAGACAGCCCAACAGAACACAGTCCCTCAACAAATATTACGAAACCTCGTCCCCAAGGACCAGGGCCAGTCCATAGATCTCACCTCCACGGGACGGGACACATCGCAGACTTCACCAGCGGAAGACGAGACGAACGGGAATCGCCGCGACAGCGTAGCGCCATACAGTGGAAAGCCCGACGACTTCAGGTCGGGAGGAATATTGGTGCCCAAGCGGGACTTTGCGGTGTTGCTGGTCCTGCAGACTTACGGTGCTGACCAAGACCCGTCAAACGAGGTTGCGAAGCATGCCATACTCATCGCACGATCGAATCCGCACATGCTGGAGACGGAAATTATCCAAGAAATTCCATTGGGCACGATTGAGTACGACGCATCGCGGTGTTCCGCCATGTTCACTGGAGACGCAGCTGATGCATTAGCAAGAGACTTCAACGGGATGCGGATCACCAACAAGGAACTGAAGCTGATGACAGGAAAAGGCGCGGTCTTCTACGCGCCGCACAAGAGTAACGAGGCCATGCATTTGGGCTTGTGTCAGAGACTGGTCACGACTGAGGAATTGAAGGAGATCAAGGCACGAGCTTTCAGGCTTCCTCTTATTCCCGGAATGCTGTATACACAGGTGGTCGAGCTTGGAAATGTTTGGCTATACGGGCTCCGCGATTGCAAGACGCTGGCAGCAATGGCATTTTATCAGGGTATGCGCAAAGGATGGTCTTCGACGCTTGGTTTCGCAACGCTTCGCTTAAATGAGCACGACTGGACTGGGGTGGGCGATTGTGCCATGAACAGCAGTGAGCACACGGAGGAAGACAACAGTGAGCATGAAGAGAAAGATAGCATTGAGCACACACAGAGCGAGAACGCAGTAAATTCCATCCCGCCGAGCAGCTCCGAAGCACTTTACTGATGCATTCGAGGTCCCTCCGAAACTGGGCGCCTAGAAGAAAGTCCAGGGGAAAATGCGCTTCTTTGAAGTCGTGTCGCAGGCCGAGCTGGCCGGCAACACGGCGCAAGACGACGACGATGCATGATTGTTGCCAGCAGTAGTTCACATGGTAGCGCGATCACGATGAGGCCGCAACTGAACACTGCATGTTCATGTAGCTATCAACAACGAAACAGCACAGATTGTGCTCGTACAGGGCACTCTGTCGAATACCCATCGCTGTATACACGTAGGCTCGCCGACTCCACTCTAACTTAGGTGTCGTCGCTTCTCGTCTTGGGGAAGGAGCAACCCCGGGGCGATAAACTTTGTTCACCGCGTCTGCCCTGAACACAATCCCGAGTGCAACTTTCCGACCTTGCTTCCTGGATATACAACCACCCCAATCCGACTTCACGAAACAACCCAGATGACACAATGGCCAACATCTGGGACCTGCCGGGACACGTGCGCGATAAGATATATCGCATACACCTTGTCAAGGAGAAGCCAATCAATCTTCAGGACTTTGAGAACACCGTCAAAACCGGCAAGGTGTTCACGGCCGGTGTTTATGGCCCTTGGCGTGGTATGCCCGGGATCTGCCATGTGTCGAAGAAGATGGAATTGGAGGCGGCCGTCGTGTACTACGGCGAGAACAAATTCGAGCTCGAGGATGTTTCCGGTCTGGGGACTTTCTTGCGGAGGTCACTCAAGCGCCACCACAAATACATTCGGCATGTCATCTTCACGTACGAGAGGTCGTGCTGGGATGGCTGTGAAATCATCAAGATGCTCGGGCGTGTGAAGGGCCTGCAGGAGCTGTCGATCCGACTCAACGAGCGGGAAATGGTGTGGAGAATGATGTGGCGTCAGGACGTGTATCAGCCAATCTCGAAGGAAGGCCCGACACCTCAGCAGCAGCTGAAGCTCTTGCGCTTTCCAGCAATGTCTGCTTTGCTTTCACTGTCTGGCATACCCAAAGTCAATCTCCTCAAGCTTCACGACAATCGCAGCGCCAGAGTAGATGGACCAATACCGGGCGGCTTCTTTGAGATGCATGTTGTCCCTAAGATCACACGTTCGAAAGATGTACTGTCGAGGTAATTCGCACAGTAAGCGGCCACTGCTGACTCCCAATAACCGCTCTTCCAGATCGCAAACCGATGCATTTCCATTCCTCGAGCTTCCGGCAGAACTGCGTAATCGCATCTTTTCGGAGGTGCTCATTGTAGCTGGACCCGTTGCTCCCTCAAACAAAGATCCAACATCCGCGCCGCAGTGGTTCGAAAGTGGAAAAACCGCGCCCAACTCTGTGCTCAGCATCCTGCAAGTCAACAAACAGATTCGACATGAAGCAGAAGGAATCTTTTACCATGATAATGCTTTCCTCTTCTACCATCCCTCACAGCTTATGGCATTCATACTGGCAATTGGTCCACTGCGACAATCCATGCTCCGAGATATCACTGTGCATTACCACAATACTAAGACCGGAGGCATCGATATCACGGACCTCAGCTTCGGCTTGCTCAAGCAATTGAAAGGGTTGCAAAAGCTGAAGATACTCCTACACTATTCGTTGGGAGGTAGAATCGACGCCTCTTGCTATATGGCGCCGCGCGAATTCGAACGCCGCGGCAACTTTACGGCACTTCCAGGCATTTCTCGACTATTTGAGTGTAGAGGCATTAACGAGATTCTCATTCAGGACCCGACCACTGAGGACAAGGTGCAAGAGCTGAAGAAGGAGGAGGGTTTCCCGTTGTTCCCAGGCAGCTCTTGGCAGGTGGCTTCCCGACGGGCAGTGATCAAGCTAGCGGCAGCACTGAAGCATGTCAACGAGGCTTTGGCTGATGCTCAAATTGGTAAGGTCAACACCAAGCTGCTCAAGAACAAGGAGTGGCATACTTGGGATGTGTTTCCTACACTCGAAGATGACGGTCTTGAGGACTTCAACAAGCAGACTTGATTGAGTGTCGGGAGGTGATATGGAGGTCACGTTATGGAGATCTGCTTTTGTCAGGAATTGAAGCGGTATCGATGGTGTGGGTCAAGGGACTGCTGGCTTGATGTTGACTCCACTCTTGCTGATCATGTGTAAAATGGGTGACATTGTATGAATACGGTAATGCGACAACAGAGTTGATGATACTGCGTCTGGCCCGAGATGTCTCCCACTAATGTGTTTTATGCTGCTAATGCCACTGGTTGTTGAGTTCCGCAGCCCACCACCAATCCCTGACACGCCACCCCAGTCCGAAAACGCTCGATTCTCGATCACCATCTCTTGCCAGCTGGACAAGAGTACCCTCTCTATGCTCACCGACCGTTCTCATGCCCCTGAATCGACATGCTTGCTATGAAATGGGCAATGTATCCTCGCGATTCACACGTTATGACAGGTGCGTGCCTTGCGAGAGGGGGTAAATGTTCACTTTCGTAGGTCGCGAAGACCTGCGGAAGATGTTTGCCAGCCCGCAGCAGAGTGTGCTCCCAGTCCTAGCAATAGGTAACGAAACCTTGCTAGATGACAAGGATGAGACAGGTGCTGGACGGGAATCTGGGTGTTGGCCGGATACATAGTTCAGAGCGCTGTACACGCTCCGGTGTGGTGATCTGGACAATGCATCGCCGTTGGCATCGAGGGGTGTGATTGCGGTGCCGTCGAAGCTTGGGAAAAGGTGGCTGTGGGTGTCGCCGGCTGATGCGCTGTCGGGACTGCTGACGCTGGCAATGTCATTGTCATCGAAGAAGAAGCTGAGATTCGAGTCATCATCTGGAGATGATGACGAATCGCTTGGACGTCCGGTGGCAAAGGCGCTTTCGGACTGGATGGAGCTGTTGCGGCTATAGGACGATATGGCACAGAAAGTGCTCGTCTCTGATAGTGCAGGGCTAGGCATAGGCTCGCCTCTCAGGTAAGGGAAACCCTCAAGTCGACCGACTACTTCCTCACCACAATCTGTGTGGCGCGCAAGGAGCTCGGCATGAATCTGAACTGGACGGCCAACCTGCCATGTATCATTAGAGAGGACGCTGAAGCTGGCGGAGTGAGACGAAAAGAGGCTGTTGGTGAACACCGTACCGACATGCAGGTCGTCGCAAGATGCTATTGACGACCGAGTGTCAGCCTCCTCAAGACCAACAAGATTGTCGTCGTAGGCGGTTGGTGTTATTGACGTGATGGTCATGCTGTCCAGGAAATCGACGCGGACGTTCGTTGACTTGGGCCTGCGTCGCAGAGCTGGCGTCTTGACTAGAGCAATGAGCACAGGTCTTTGCGAGGCAATGGCGCGCTGCATATTGGAGTTTCGTTATCTCGTCCAGCGAGAAAGAAAGAAATCTTTGTGAGAGGTCGAAATCAAAAGTCGTTGTTCAGTGGTTTCCTTCTGGCAAATACTGTGGCGAGCCAAGGGAGACGAGTTGTAGATCTTGGTGAGTAGATGCTGGAGTGTGTAGATGTAAGGGCAAGGACTGGATGGTATAGTGGAAGAGCTGGTTGTAGACTGTGAAACAAGAGCCTACCGCGCTGCTGTTGGTATTGATATATGATCTCTAATAGTCGCCAACGACATTCAATGCCTTGTTGCCCTGGCCTTTGTCTGCTGCAAATGAGCATTGTTGAGATATGACCCGAGGAGCCGGCGTCATGCGTTGCCACGGCCTACATTGCTGCAAGTATACGACGATATGCTATAAAGACACATTGTCCTCGCGTTGCATGGTTTTGGAATTGCGTTATACTGATCCGAGTTTGGTGATGATTGTCTTTATGTTCCTTGGGCACGGACCTGAGTGGAGGTGAAACACTGGGAAGGAAGCTCGGTTTCGGAAGACTGTACACATACATCGAGCATGAGAATAACGTGCTGAGCATGAGCAATATCCCTAGACAGAATCTGGTTCCAGTGTTGTGAACATGACTGTCGTGACAAGTACAGAGGTGTCGTAACAGCTCTTTCCTCGTCCGAGTAGCATACCACTGTCTTACCTCCTTTGAAACAGCCTCAGCACACCCCTCAGCACCTGATGCGCCATCAACTGTGCAGGCGGTACACGAGGTCCAATGTAGCCCTTGATAGGAGGCTCCCACATAGGATTGGCACCGTTGTTCAGTGCGTGCTCAATCTCGTCCAGCTCGAACCATTTCGCCTCTTCCAGCTCCGTTTCCGGGTAAGTGATGTTCTCGCCGCCTTCCATACACTGTCCCACGGCGCCTATCAAAAGTGTGCTCGGATATGGCCACGGCTGCGAAGAATGCAGTTGTACACGATCGATCCTCACGCCAGTCTCTTCGAATGCTTCGCGCCGTGTTGCGACTTCGAGTGACTCACCAGGCTCGACAAAGCCAGACAGGCAGCTGAAGTAACTCTCTGGCCAGCGCTTCCCACGACCTAGCAGGACTCGACGGGCATCAAACGATACAGGTGCAATTATTACAGTTGGATCAGTTCGGGGGAAGGCTTGATTGTGAAGGCCTATCCTTGTCGGGCAGGACTTTTTACGTGGCACGCCAGCATCTGCAGGAGGACACACAACTTTGTGACCAGCATTGGTTGACAGGGTTCTGCCACCACACGCGGAGCAAAAGCGATGTCTGGCGTTCCAGTCCAGTAGCGAGCGAGCGTGGCTTAGAATAGCAGAGTCATCGTGCTGCAGCTTGAGATCAATGCGTGTCGGCTCATGCTTTCTGTCCTTCTCCGCTTGCTTGGCTTTGAAGGCATCGTAATGGCTGGATGATACATCCAGAGCAAAGTACGGCTGACCACGATAATGTCCGAGCTGCACTGCATCGCTCTTGCAGCCGCCTTCCAGATCCAGCCCGAGAAAAACAAGTGAAGGATGATGCTCCGCCGGATCAAAGCCCTGTATCTGATGCTTCTCGTCCCCTTGGTATGGCCGACCGATCAACTCCGCCAAGTCATCGTATCCCACGTATGTGAAGTTGCCCTTCGCGTCTCGCAGTGCATTCAGCTCGGCAAAGGTTAGATACTTGGCACTGGAGCTGGTGGATGCCGCGTCCATCAACTCATTCTGCATCCGCAAGAAGGCCAGTCGATCGATCCTGCCGTTGCTGAAGTACGCGTTGTTGCCATCGCCGAAGATCTCGCTGAGCGTTGTTGGAGCCATTGCCAGGTCTGGCCATCAACAAAAACCATGACAAGCATCGTGGATGTGAAGTGTGTATGTGAAGTCAAGCCTTCCGTGGTGCGCCCCACTAGTTCTAAGTTAGTTCTAGCCGCACATGACGCTCGTAGGATAGAACTAACTTAGTTCTAGGCAGGTACGACCGACGAAAGTCAGATGTGGAACTGGGAAACAAGAAAGTGAAAGTCCCGGCAGAATCCTGTTGCTGTGATAAGAGCTGCAAAAATGCATCTCCTCCATCTGCCGTCGGCTCTCCGTCGCGACCTGTGGTCACATATCTCAACAGCACCGACACTCCGGAGATATATCACAACATCGACCCAGTGCGATGATGGGCTCTCACCATACAAAGCACCGACACCGCTACCCTCGGATTCCCTCCTCCTAACACTATCGCCCGCCACTCTCAATTCCTACGACATCTCCACGCCACCATCCTCGGACAACCTCAAACATGCCGGCACCTTCTTCACCCAGCTTCCGCCCTTCCTCCTCTTCAGCGCACCCTACTTCCGCTCCTTCCCACCCTCAAACCTGCCCGAAGTCGCCTTCCTAGGCCGCAGCAACGTGGGCAAAAGCAGTCTGCTCAATGCGCTGTTTGGGCGACCCAAGGAGAAGGTGGCGCATATCTCCAAACGACCTGGGAAGACCCGCACGATGAATGGCTATGGCGTTGGTGGGGAAGGCCTGGTGGGTCTGAAGGGCAAGCATGCTGCGAAAGTAGACGCCGCGAATGCCAGCGATCCGACATGGAAGCGATTCGGCAGAGGTGGATTGATCGTTGTTGATATGCCTGGCTACGGGGGTGGGAGTCGGGAGGAATGGGGCGCGGAGATTATGAAGTATGTGCAGAACCGGAAGCAGTTGAGGAGGACGTATGTCCTCGTGGATACGGAGCATGGGTTGAAGAATAGTGATGTGCGGTTGCTGATGCATCTGAGGAAGGAAGGCATCGCGCATCAGGTGGTGTTGAGTAAGGTGGACAAGTTATTGTATCCGGAATCTAAGGCGCCCAGTGCGCAAAGGTTGCATAATAGGTTGTTGAAGTTGAAGGTTTCGCGTGAGAAGTTGAGGGAGGAATTGAACGAGGCGGCTGTTGGGGAGGGTGGCAGGAGTGCTATGCTGGATTTGCTGTGCTGCAGCGCGGAGAAGAGCATCGATGAGAAGGGCAGAAATCGGAGGATTGGCATTGATGAGTTGAGGTGGTCGGTTCTGGCGGCTTGTGGGATGGAGAGCAGGCCTCTGCCACAGAGCAGGACTCAGAAGGAGAGGGCAAGCAAGAGGCTGGAAGCAGCTGAAGAGCGCCACTTTGCTTATGCGCCAATCGATGTATGAGTACTGATTGCTGGCAGAACAACCAGGTATTGGCCACATAGGGACAATGTTGAGTCGTGATATGGGCATGATCACCACTTCCAATGATGAATCGCATGTCCAATGCAACTTGGCGATGACCCGGATCGGAACATCGACGACATCTTGCACGGTACCTACCGCCAGGACTCGACAACGGCGGAAAAGCGCAAGGCCTTCCATGATACACTTACCTTTCGAGTGAATAATCCGGAGAAGGTCCGAGAAGAGATTGAGACCTTTAATAGAGGTCTTAAGCTTACGAGCCTTCCAATTTGGCTATCAAGTAAGGAAGATCAGATGGCGGACCAACAGGAACTCAGTACAACAAGGTCAGGAAGGTCAGTGACCAAACATAATTACACAAGTCTCCACCTTTGAGCAGCAGCAGCGCAACCTGATCCAACTCCTAGAACCTTGGACCCTGTGGATGTTCAGGAAGCTATGAGAAGACCAGATGCCTCCATGTGGAAAGAAGCTATGATAAAGGAGGCAAATGGACTCACTAGCATAGGGACAATTGAATGGATCCCTAACCAAGGACAAGGTACCAACAGGAAGGAAGTCCCTGACTGCTAAATGGGGTTTCAAAAGAAAAAGCTCAACCTAGATCAGTCAATTGAGAAGTATAAGGCTAGGTGGACTGCAAAAGGGTTTAAACAGAAGTATAGACAAGACTATGTTGAAACCTTTGCACCAACACTAAGTCTATGTCTTCAAGCATAGAGTAACCAACACCATCATTGTCATCTATCCACGAACACCTGAACAGAGGCTGGGTCCCGGAAATTACGACTGGCCAGCCGGAAGTGCGATGACGGTTTGTGAGAGAGCCGCATCCATAATGCCAAGGGCTCATCCGTAGACAAAGAACGCAGAAGGGGAATGCCAGGGCCTTGGAACATACGGGAGGAGTACACGAGCGCGAGAGACATTGACAGTTCTTCGTCATCCAGGACTGCTGGCATTCTCTTCAAGCTATATCAACCAAGAGACTACATACAACAATCCTGGCGTTTCTTCTCCTGATACGGTTACGCCTGCTTAGCTTTGCCAAAAAACCAAAAACCAAAAACCAAAAAAAAAACGAAAAGTGCCTTTAAGCAATCACGACGGAATACGGCTTCGAGTTAAGCAAGTTCTTCAGGTTTTGGCTCTTCCGTCCGATTTTGGTTTTTCTCTACGGTGTGAGGGGCTTATTCTTCCCTTACGCGCTTCGTAAGCTTGCTAACGGCGGTCTCGAGTGTATTGATTTGTTTTTCGAGCTTAGACGTCGCTGTCGGTCGTCCCTTATCCTCGTTAAAGGCCCATAGCATCGAAGAGATGTTCTGCATTTCGACGTCGCGGGCCGACGAAGAGGATGGTCATTTCGGTCTTCCACGATACTACTCGTTGACGAGTTGATGATGTTGGCGGGGTCGATTGTTGTTCGCTTCCGCCTTTTAAATAACAATGTTTGTGATAATGATGATTTCCTTGGTGGGCAAAGCGAGCGGCATTGGGTTAGTAATGATGGCAGTCGTGACTGGAGGCGAGGCTGCGTGCTGCTGCGTGCTGCTGCGTGCAAATGGGGTCTTTTGTTCCTTGGCTTGCTTACACGTACCAAGTCGTCTCGCACAGTTTTGGGTGTACACCTCCACTCCATTCGTTCTGGCCATCGAAAACGGACGACTCGCTGGCATGGCTTTCGGCCAGAGTGCTGAAGAGGTATGCTCGGCCACGTTCTGCGAGCAAGTCGGCATAATAAGCCGGCGGACAAATGGAAACGGCTTTCGTGGCGCGGTTGAAGAGGTAGCACAGGTGGTGCGTGAACTGCTCAAGCTCATCACCCTCGAAAGAGATGTCGTCTTTAATGACAACGTAATGAGCTGGACGCGCGGTTCCCTGCAGACCTTGATGAGCCTGCAGCCAGAACTCGCGGAGAACCTTATGGGCAATTCCGCGATCGACGACTGTACCTGGAAGTGGATTCCAGGAGCCCTTGTCCCGCTGAGCATTGTAGTCGGCATCCTCCTGGCGAGTTGGGTAGAACCGAGTGTGATGACGCTTGCCAACAATGATAATGGCAATCTTCGGCCACTTGTTTTTGGCACCATAATGCCGCTGGAAGCACTTCTCGAATGATGGCAGCTCGTGTTGTAAGACCAGGTTGTACTGGCCTTCACTGACACCATCGCGGTAAACGACGATCTTTGTGGGCAGGCGGTTCTGGTTCCTCCTCAGCCAAAGCTTGAGACGCTCATCCAGCATCGACTCGATAGCATCCACCATCTCCTGACGGCCAGCCTGGGTGCGGATGCTGCCGGGCCACTGGAACATGCTCGGATCCGTGCTGGCAACCATGGTGGCAATACTTGGGGCACCATCGCTACTGCCGGGAGACGGGTGAGTTACGTCAACGCCAACAAGCATTGTGTTGTTGTCGATGGGCTTGACGACGGTATTATCGACGGTGTGCGAGATCCCGCCGCCCTTCAAGTTGAATTTCAACGCCAAATTGCCGAAATACATGTCTTGGCCCTTCTCCTTTTGCAGCTTTTGTCCTACAGAACAGATGGTTCCGATGCCGTGCTCGACGTCGCCGAAGAACTTGATGCGGGCGTAAAGCCACTTGTCGACTTCTGGGATGACGACCAAGAGCATGTCGACTTTGTTTTGCTCCGCCCTCTGGAAAGCCTGCTTGAGCTGGCGGTCGTTATAGTCACGATTCTGGACAGTGAGCTGGTCCAATGTGATCTCGGCATTTGGACCACGTTCTCCCATACCGATTCCATAGTTGCGCAAAGCCGAATCGAGACTTGCAATCAGTTGCTCAGGGTTAGTCGTTAAAGCGTTACCTCGGGCTCCGTTGCGGTTGATGATCAAGGCCTGCCAACGGTTGAATCTGCCAGGTCGTGTGAACTTTTGGGCTGCCAAATTCCAAGAGCCGGCACGCGGAACAACTTGTTTGTTGCCATACTTGACCTTTGGACTTTCGAGAATGCGGCCAGGTACAGAGATCATCTGGGTGCCGACCGTGAAGCCGAAAGGTTTCACCGAGCGCTCTTGAGGATCTGGCGCTGCCGTGCCGTCGTCCAAGCGGAACAACCTAAGCCCAGCTCCAGGGTTGCCTGGCGTGCCAGCAATCGAGTCAGCGTTGAGGTTTGGAGCCCGAGCAGCGAATTTGAGCATTTCCGAAGTTTGGTCGCCATTCAAGAATCGACGGTATGCTTGTCCAGGGAGGACAATGCACATCTCTGCTGGCATATATTGGGGATCGGCTCTGGTTCCGACGTTGAAAACAGGAATCTCTGGCCGCTTCAGAGTGATTCCGTGATGATTCTTGAAGTAGTCGAAGACGGTCGTCATTTGCGGTGTCGCACCCGCTCCATTGCCATTGGTAAAGCTGAACCTAACCTGTGTAGCATTGCCAAAACGCGTAACACGGCGGTCTCGGTCGGTAGGCTTAGCGAAGCCAACGATGGTCTTGATCTTCATCATGAATGGCTCTTTCTGACCATCCTTGATGTAGCGGCATTCCACCTTAAGCATGCGTACGAATGCTTCTTGCTGTTCCGCGCCACCTCGGAATTGACGTAGCAGGTCTATGATCGGGCCCGGCTTGAAGAAAGCACCAGCTGTGACGTTCAAATTGACTAGAAGCCTGTTGACGGCCGGACGAACAGATGTGTAGTAGCCACGAAGAGCCTCGAGACCACCGCCAAGGTCATAGGAGTCGATCCCAGGATGTCCCCCGAATGGATAGTATTTGTTCTGCCCAATTCCACGAACCGAATTTGCGCCACTTGGGTGCTTGCCTATGATGATGTTGAACAGCTGCACTACATCTCCGTTGCCAGCGTATGTAGCACCTCCGGACCTGCTCTTAAGATAGTCAATAAGGTCGCTTGGGAGAAAAGATTGTTGGTAGTTCAGGCGCCAGTCCACAGCGTTACGTTCCCGAGCTTGGCGAACGAAGTCCGGTACATCCTCACCTGCCGTTGGCGTCGGCGGAGCAGCACCGCCTTCTGGAGGGAGAGTGAGCTTCAACGTCTTACCAGGAGCCACCAGTTTATCCAGATCAAGCTTTTCGGAGGTCACCAAGATAGCACCATAATCCGTGGCCCAATTGATGCCGTCGAAAATTGGGTTAGTCATGATGGCATCGATGGCACGACGCCTCTTCTGCTTGCTCAACTCCTGACGAATGGCAATCTCGTATCGATAGAGCGTGACTTCAGTCTGCTTCGCCTCGTACGCAGTCGTCAAGGTGAAGTAATTTGTGCGGAGCACAATCTGCTTGCCCTTGGTTCCATAGCTGCGGCGTCCAGGAAAGCCGTCAATTACTTTGTCACGAGTCTCCTTCACCAACGTGTCTTCGATGGCGCGCAGTTCAGGGTCTGGCGGCGCAACAGGTGCTCCGGCACTGTAGGCAAGGTCAGCAAGAGCACGTCAAGGATACAACCACGCAAGACCTACAGATATATGCCACCACGGCCTGGCGGTGGTCCGCGGAAGGGCATCTGAGTGGTACCACCTGGTGCTCCGCCTCGGCCTCCACGGAAGTCTCCTCGAAAGTCTCCACGTCCACCACCTCGTCCACCTGAGTCTCCACGTGCACCCCTTCCACCGCGAAAGTCGCCGCGTCCACCTCTCCCTCCGAAATCACCACGGCCACCTCTGTCGCCAAAGCCACCTCTGTCGCCGAAGCCACCACGACCTCCTCGCTGGCCACCACGTTGGCCTGCTCCGTCGCCTCCACGGCCCCCGCCGCGGCCTCTGGGATTGCCTGACATTGTGCAGGAAGTCGTCGATATGCACCGATGAACTGTAGGATCAGAGGGTCAACGTCAACAACGCCAGGAAAGCACGTGGGAGCTTACCTGCTAATATCAAGGCTGAATGGCTAAGTGAGGCCTTTGGATCTGTTGGGAAAGCTGGTCAAACTTCAGACGGTAGCACTGGGGTTACCAGCACAATGATTGTGATTATGTCGATGGTTGTATCTGCGAACGACGTGTCAGAGCCATTTATGAGCATACCGCTTACTTTCAGGATGCAGGCAGCCGACACCCAGACTCAGACTGTGACGCTATCATGAGTGGGTGTCTGAGAATCTGGCTCATGTTCGCACGCTGACCAAGGAGAAGAGACGGTGTACCCGATGTGCGATGTGATGGAATGCGCTTGGAAGGCGATGTCGTGGAAAGTGCGGAGAGAGCAGTGCAGTCAATAATTCGATTGCCAACCCAATGACGCCATGGGAAACGCGATCGAACGCAACGACAGCAGCGCGCACCGCAATTGCCTCGCGCGGCGATCGATATTGTGAGTTTCAGTAATGCAAGTTCGCAAGATATGGATTAGTAACTAATGCAAGTTCGCAAGATAGAGACAAACAAGTAGAATATGTAGTAGTAGTGGGATGGAAGTCGCCGAGGAAACTGGCGGTGTGGGGCTTCTTGGCATGCATCGTTGCCGGGCCAGCATCGGCATCATAATATATGCGTACCCCCCTATTCCATCACACGTGTACAATTAAATCCTTGACAACATTAATATTATTGAATTGAATGCCTTCATCATTCCATGCCGACGTGCTGATGGTTTGCTGGGGTGTTTGTTGTGAAGATTATTATCGATCAGTAGATTCAGTACTGAGAGATGTCTCCGATCGTGGGGTTGTGTGGCAGGACACGATTCGAATTTGCTTGGCGCGTCATTCTGGCCTCTGGAGGCTGCACCTTGTCTCATCATCATCAACAACAAACAACAACTTTCATCTTTGTCTTTGTCTTCACATCACACCCCAACAACAAGCCGCGCCGTACAAGGCTGCTAACCTCCTAGCACATGTTACCCGGAGAACGCCGACTGGTCACATTGTGCCACCACCTCGGTGTTTCCTGCACGTCACACGCACAGCTTTGCACGAGCAACTTCGTCTGTGTTGCCCTCCAAAGACATCCAGTCGCCGCCGCCGCCGCCGACGACGACGACGACGAGCACAATTCTACATGAGAATGACGAAATGGTCACCCACCAATGTCGAGGAGACGGGGCGACTGCTTGGTGCTTGTCGCAGTACTACACAAGCATAACATTCCAACGCAACATCTCCACGCACTTCATACATTCCTCGGCGTTCTTGGACTCCCGTCGCCTGGATCTGCTCTGTCCGTGATTCATTCCTTGGGTTGACGGGGTGTACTCGTGAGAGCAGCCTACGGGGACACTCATAGCTAGAGATCTATGCCATTGTTGCACCTGTCGTGCTTCGAAACGAGACATCCCTCCCCGGACCAAGTTCTTGGATCGATTCAAGAGGACTTGTTCGATAATCCACCCGCGTGCTCTTTGGACCTTCTCAGCGCCCGTTGTTCTATCGATTGACTGTGTCTCGACTCGGCGTTGCCGCTTCTGGATGACCACACTACACCATACACCGTTGTTTGAAAGTGCTTACATTCGACCAAGTAGCCGAACGCCTGTTGCCACTTGGCGTATAGGCATCAAAGGCCCTCCGATCACATGCGCATAGTGGTGCTGGAGTCACAAGGCAAGGTGGAAGGAGAGATCGCGAAAGTCAAATTGACCAGATACGCTCCAATTCCTCGTGCTCATTGCCCAAGTTGATTCCGTTGCAGGTAACAGCTTACAAATAAGATCTTCGTTATGGACAGCTACCGTTACAGGCTTCAGGTATCGTACGCGCACGTGCTGATCGTTCTTCTCCAGGCTACACAGTCTTGCGGACACCCACTTGTCCATGGTACGTGCCAGAAGACATCATGACAAACGGCGATGTCGACTAACGAGCACATGTAGATGGCCCGCCTGAACAGGAACAGCACGACGGCGTCAGCTATCTTCCCAGACCGACAGTCACGATCTCTTGCAGTGACACTAAGCCGGCCAACTTGGTACAACAGATGTAAGCTCATTTACCGTCTGGGAGTGACCAGCTTCATGACGCTGATGTGACTGCGAACATCGTGACCCGCCGAACAACGGCTGACGCAATTCATTGTCCCCAGTTCGGACGGTCAAGTGGAAGTGTTGCAGATATCCACTTATCTGCCATTCACCCCTACAGCAGCCGTCCTGCCAGCGCAAGATGGCCAATTGCAGCAACAACTTACCACATTCAGCAACAGTGGTGAAACTGCCTCGCCCACTTCCACTTCTACTCGATATGTTCGCGACCTGACAACGAACATGAACGCTGCTTCGTTCACGACGACCATCCCAGACAATGCACTTTCTCAGCAGTCCACTTCAGAGGCACAAATCGTGACGGAGTCTGGACCCGGCAGCACAAACGGCAGCGTTGTGGCAGGCCTGGAGACCAGTGGAAATCCCGCAGGGTCTTCTCTACCAATCATCACATCGATACCTTCCGGCTCAATCAACATCTCGACCCTGAACATCGCCACCCTCAGCAATGCGAAGCCTACAGTAACCTTACAGGTGACCGAGCTGACAGCCAGCAATATCTTCCAGCCCATAGCTACCAACGCGCCTCCGCCACAGGTTGACACGATGCCAGATCACCCCGTAGCCAGGACTGGTATTCAGAAACAGGAACACAAGCTTCAGACGAACAAGTTTTATTCCGCCTTGTACCTTGCCAATCAAAGTTCCCCGGTGTACCTGCTACCATATTCAGTAGCGTGGTCTCGTGGTCAAGGCAATATCAATAGCTGGGGGCTGAGTATCTCTCACGTCGATCGCGACGACTTTGCCTTTGGCGCCGCGAAGTACGATCCAAGCACCGGAGAAAGGCTTGACGCTGGAGAGTCAGGTAACTTCGGGAGTCCAGTCGGCGCGCAATCTATCATCCTGTCTGCTTCGGAACTCATAAATACGACTACGGAGACACCAGGCCTCACCACGGAGGCCCTCGAATGGGGCTCTGTCACCGCCAACTTGTTCCCCATTGGCTGGCTAACGCCTGTCATCAGATTCAACTTGTTGCAAGGGCTGTCTATGATAACCGGCAATTACAGCTGGGGCACACCGCTTATTCAGACTGGTATAGGGTACGCCAACATCACATACCTCGGAGCAGTAGTGGACAACTCGACCTTTAAGTACGAGCTACTGCTTAAGAACGGTATCACTTGGCTTATGTACGTTACCCCGGACCGGGCACTCTGTCCAGACTACAGACAAGATGCGTTCACTTTCGTGAACAATTCAGCCGCGTCCACAATCCAAGGACCCAGTGGCTTCAGTGGGCTCGTTCAAATCGCCAAGATGCCGACGACTTCTCCTGGCTCGTACTCCCGCCCAGCAATACTCTATGACGGTGCTGCTGGTGCTTTTGCAACTGCTGTCAACATTACTGGCTCCGTTGACGACACGACAGGCTCGTACACGCTGTCCTGGACGAAAGCAGGTAACCCAAAACAGCAATTGCTCATGTTTGCCCTACCACACCACATAGAGTCATTTACCTATGGCACTCAGGCTGCGATTCCTGCTTTACAGTTGCAGACTACTGTAAAGGGCATTGCCACCGCAGTTCGAGGAGAGTCATGGACACTCCAGGAGAAGGACTTGCCCATCGACATGGGCTTCGCTCCATGGACGTCGGCATCCGGCAGCGTGAAGAGCATGTCCGCAGCCGCCATCCAGAAACTCAATGGAACCAGTCGAGCCGAGCTTGCGCAGGACGTCATGGCCCAAGCAAACGTGCAGAGCTTTTACTACGATGGCAAAGCATTGGCCAAATTTGCTGCCATGGCATACGTCAATTGGGAGATTGTCGGCGACAGGACTTTTGCACTGTCCAGTCTTCAATACGTCAAAGCAGCTTTTGACTTCCACGTCAATGGCTCGCAGCCATATCGTCTGGTGTACGACAGCCAATGGGGTGGCGCTGTCAGCTATGCATCTTACGAGACCAACAATGCTGGCGACGACTTTGGCAACACATACTACAATGACCATCATTTCCACTATGGGTACTTTGTCTACGCTGCCGCGGTGATTGGGCACCTTGATCCAACGTGGCTTACAGCCGATAAGGTCGACTGGGTCAACACGCTAGTCCGCGACTACGCCAATTCTATTGTCGACGACCCCTACTTCCCTTTCTCTCGCTCCTTTGACTGGTACCATGGTCACTCCTGGGCGACTGGCCTCTTCGACATGACTGACGGCAAGAACCAAGAGAGCTCCAGCGAGGACACTATGGCCAGCTACGCTGTGAAGATGTGGGGTCAGACGATCAACGACAAGAACATGATGGCTCGTGGCAACCTCATGCTCGCTGTCCAGCGACGTGCATTGCAAAAGTACTATCTCTACGAAGCCGATAACGATGTGCAGCCAGCAGAATTCATCGGCAACAAAGCGGCTGGGATTCTTTACGAGAACAAGATCGATCATGTCACATTCTTCGGCGCAAGGCCAGAGTACACACAAGGGATCCATATGATTCCGCTCATGCCGTTTAGTCCATATATCAGGACTGGGGCGCTGGTGCAGCAGGAGTGGAGCGCATATTTCGCGAACCAGACGGACGGACAGAACGCTTACATCGATACCATCCAAGGTAATGGGTGGCAAGGGATGCTGCAGGCAAACTTTGGGATTGTCGACCCGAATCGATGTTGGAGATTCTTCAGTAATGACACGTTCGATGCTCGGAATCTGGATGGAGGGGCGAGCCAGACGTGGTATCTGGCTTGGTGTGCTGGGATGGCCGGTGGACAGATCTCTTGAGAAGCTGTGCCGTGGCAGTAGGAACAGGGCGGAAGCGGAAGGGGGTTTGGTAAGTATAGTTGCAATGGTTTTGGAGTTCTGTATAAGGTCCATGGAGGATGGGAATGCTTGCGCATGAGAACGTGATACCAGGTGGGCGCGATAGGGTTTACGAACCATTATTATAAAAGAAACATGTGGCGGTATGCAGGCACGATATGGAAAAGTGAAGTCTGTCGTCAACTGTCCTTGAAATTGTGATGATGTAACATGGTCTCCTGACAGGCGCATAGCCATCGCCGATATCGCTCATGGTGAAGTACCGTCCCAACACGATGCTTACTAACAATGAAGGAGGCGGCCCCATAGCGAGGTAGATACGAACCGGCGTACGGCAATGAATGATGCTGAGTGGTGGTGATGGTGGTGGTGGTGGTACGATATTCTAGTAGTAGTCTAGTGGGTGCGATAGGGCAAGACGACGCCATCAGCATGGCCAACATGGTCGCCTATCTCGCCACTCTGGTATTCGCCCACCAGAGCCGCGTTGTTGCTGGTGTGATAACTCCCAGCATTGATGGCCAAGTTCTTGGTTGGGACTTTGCAGAATCAAGTGCATAGTTCTACTCGTTCGCTATGCTGCTTCCATTGCCCAATCCTACCAAGAGCTACTGGATTGAAGCTGCTGAGTCCTCGCTGCGGGACTTTAGGTCCAGCGATGAGTTGCCACAAGAGACGGATATAGTGATCATCGGAAGTGGCTACAGTGGCGCATCGACGGCATATTGGATCAGTAAAGTCAGCCGCGCAAGTTCTCCAGCCCGGGGAAAACAACAGCTGAGATGCATTTGTAGTTCACAGAGAATCACGCGGAACAGCCTCACGTACTGCTTTTAGAGGCTCGCGATATTTGCGGATCGGCCACAGGGCGGAATGGTAAGTCGAGTAGCTGGACCGAGTGCTGTATGCTTGCTTCATCTAACGATAGTGTAGGCGGGCAGCTAAGACCACAGTAAGTTGACCTGATGACCCAGCTTCATCCTACACGCCTTGCAATGTGTTCTGCGGGGGCTTCGAGCTGGTAAAGGATGTCGTCTTCTCACGTATGTGATTAGTGCGTACTCGCGATATCTGCCATGGAAGGAGCGCTTTGGGTCACAGGGCTCGATCGAACTCATAGAGCACGAGATGGCGCATCTGCCGGCGTTCAAGGAGCTGGCGGACCTCGAGGGCTTTGCGGATGAGGTCTGCCTCACATTTGGCGACACGTTCGATGCAGCAATGACCGATGAGGCATCGATCAGGCTGAAGAACAACCTCGAGGCCATGCGGAAGGATCACGGTCATGACCATCATATCGTCAAGACCTGCAGACTAATTGAAGGTGCCCGCGCTGCCGAAGACTTCACACAGATGAAGGGCGCGCTGGCGGCGATCGTCCATCCGGCAGGACAAATGTGAGTCCCATGTGTCTTCTCCTTCTTGGAGATACATTGCTGATATAAAGCTGAAAAAGCTGGCCATACAAGTTCGTGCATGCACTTCTTAGGAATCTGCTCAAGACAGGCAGGCTCAATCTCCAAGCACATACACCCGCCTTGAGTATCTCTGAGCGAGACTCCAACGGCTACATAACAGTTACGACCGATCGAGGTGCCGTTCTCACCAAAGCAGTAGTGCACACCACCAACCGATGGGCATCTCATCTGCTTCCTGAATTCACCAAGCTGATTCTTGGCGATCGAGCAACACTTTCTGCTATCAAGGCTCCCGAAGGTTTCATCAGGCACAGCGGCGCACAGCACTGGGATGCTGCTGTAAATGTGAGAGATCATCCAACGCGCGTCCCCGTTCAGCATCGCGACTAACAGCTCTAGAACTACCATCTGCAGCTTCCACCACCTTACAATACCATTATGCTTGGCGGTGGGCGCCAGCTCCTAGTGCACAAGCCCGAAGCATGCTTTCCGAACGACGACGAAGATAAACAGATTCCGGACTATGCTGAGTTCTGCCAGAGTTGGCCTCGTGCCGATGTTGTGGACTGGCCTGGGCCCAATCAAGCAGAGCTAGCCTTAGACGTGAACGAAGGTGGTACTTGGACGGGCAGTATGTGCATCTTCTTCGCGGGGGACGGAAGACAGAATCCTGTAACTGACGAAATTCCAGTCGAAACGTCGAGCATAGACTCATTTCCTTTTGTTGGATCTGTGCCCAGCCGCGCCGGTCACTTTATCGCAGCGGGCTTTGCCGGTCACGGTAGGGTTTTTTTCCTATAACACTTCCTTTCTGCGCCGGCGCGTGAGCTAAACTATCCCAGGCATGCCACGGATCCTGGGCTCTACTGCTCATATTGCACCATTGATCCTCGATGCACTGGACATCAAACACAGCACACCATCGCTGGCAAGACACTTCCCACCGTTACCGAAGCCCTTCCATGCTACCAAAGAGCGTGTCGAGCACTTGCGGCAGACTGCTGATGTCGGGGCGAAGATCAAGGCGTACAGGAAGGCATGCGCAGAGAGTGCGGCGAAGCCGTTCTGCAACGATGAGAGGAGCAAGCCGAAGACGTGATAGGTACCAGATGCACTTGTGTTGCTGCCGTGTATCTGAAAATTATCTCTTATCGAAGACCCATGCTTGCCCGACCACGTCGATCTCTTCGGCGCGTGAACAGTGTTGAAGATTGCCCTCTTCCCCAGTTCAGACACTGACGTCGCCAGACGTAGAGCAGCCCCAGTAAGATGCTGCAACGATTTTTGCGATCTTCCAACCATCATTTTGTTGATGACTGTCGGGGTGGAAGGGGGGAGGGGGGGAAGGGCAAATGTTCGGACATGGCTGATAGAAAATCCAGGCGAACAGGCGCAAACGTGCGCATGCGCATGCAGGCTAGAGATCGGCGATGCAAACCCATGTTACGGGCAATGGGCTATCACATCTAGTATGGAGTACCTCCACCTGCGATACTCCCAACGTATGGAACTAGTAGTACGTGTCAACGTTTAAAAGACAGAATCTCCATGTCAAAATATGCACTCGTGCTCTGCGCTTGTCGTATTACCTTTTCGTTGACGAGCACGACCAGCATGATGTCAGCCCTTACCACCACCACCACCAAAGACGACAAGAAGAAGGCTCCGACAGTCGTGCACTGTGCCGTTGCGGAAGCAGAAGCGGACATTGCCATCGGATGGCAATCCCAGACTGTCAACTACTTTTCTTTCAGCTCCTCATGGAAGGGACACGACTTCTTCCACAGCGTCCTCTTCCAGATGATCCTCTTCGGAACGTAAGTCACATCTCCCTGCAGAGAGAGCAAACAGGGTATACATATATATATATATATATATAGCTAGCTGCTCGTCCGCTGAAACACCACCACCACTCCCACAGCCTATCCTTCGTCGGCCCAGCTATGAACGACGCAATCACGAATCTAGGTGGCGGCGGGCTGTCGACTCCCTATCTGGCCAACCTCGCCACCAGCCTCAACTACGCCCTGGGCTGCGCGATCACGCTCTTCGGCGGTCCTCTGATCAACAAATTCGGGATCAAGTGGGCGTGCTTCATCGCTGCTTGCACCATGCCGCTCTCTGGCTCGGCATACTACGTCAATGCCAAGTTTGGCGTCGAGGCCTATCTTCTGGCGAGCCAGGTTGTCTGGGGCATTGGGAGTGGGTTCTTGTATGTGGCCGAGACGACGGCCATGTTGAGTTACCCGCGTCAAGATGATCGGGGCTTCTACCTTGGCATCTGGAGTGCCATGCGGAATTCGGGGAGTGTGATCGGCGGGGCGATTAATTTCTCTACGAATAGTACGCAGGCTACGGCGGGAGGCATCGCGTGGGCGACGTACCTTATCTTTGTTGGGTTTGGTGAGCCTATGTGTGACTTTGGGGCGTAATTGCTCAAGCGAAGGGGCTGATGTTGATTTTCTTTTCTCTTCCAGGGTGCACCGGTGTTGTTTGGGCTTTGCTGCTATCGAGTACCAAGAAGGTCCGTCGACGTGATGGCAGTAAAGTGCCCATGTCGGCGAGTATCTCGTGGAAGCAAGAGTTTGTTGAGCTTGGGAAGGCGATGATGACGAAGAAGGTAGTGCAGCAGAGTACATGTTCAAACCCGAGCTGACAACATAACACTGACGTTCGTTTGTAGACGTGCCTCGTCTTCCTGCCGAGCTTCTACTCCTTCTTCTATGGCGGTACGATGGGAACCTACCTGTCTCTACACTTCTCAGTTAGAGCCAGAGCTCTGTCTTCGCTGCTCGTTCGTTCGTAGTACTCAAATCTGATACCTTCCTTCAGGCAGCTGACAGTGAGCACAGCTTCGATCGTCATTCCTCTCGTTATTGCCTATGGCCAAATGCTCGATCTAAAGCGCTGGTCTCGTACAAAACGCGCCTGGACAGCGTTCTTGCTTTGGGTCATTCCTCAGATCGGTTGCTTCATCTGGATAGGCATCGAATATGGCAGATTCGGGGACTCAAATCCAGCTTTGGACTACGGAACGTACGTTGCAACCTTATGCGCATGCCAGGCTGTCTCGCTAACCAATTTTTTTTTAGCCACACCAGACGATGGGCCGAGGCATACCTGCCATACCTCATCATCTTTACTACCGGCTACTGGACGCAGCTGTCCCTATACTGGATCCTGGGATGCCTGTCCACGGATGTCGAAGGTTCAGCTCGAATGGGAGGTCTTTTTCGAGCATTCGAGACTGCTGGCCAGGCGGTTTCCTATGGCATCAATTCTTCCGTGGGCTCACATATACCGTTCTATGTCAACTGTGGGGTGCTGGCGTTGACGATCCCGTGCATGGTCGGCTTGATCCGTCTTGTGTCGAGGTCTGAAGATGAGGTTCCTGCGCTCAGCGAGCCGGAGCAGGTCGAAGGTGTGAAAGCCACAGCCCATGAGCCATGAACAGATGTCCAATAGTTGTGTGGACATAGTCAAACATTTTCCGAGCACTGGAATATATCACGTGATCGCTGCAGTACGGATTCTACTGTACGTTAGCCGCCGAGCGAATCCCTGCATTGGCGCATCCCTGCACAACGCCACGGGCGCTTCCACATCCACGTATCAACGAGTCGAACAGCTTTCCGACACTGCACCTCGTTGCAGCCGCTCTGTGACTGGGCGCCAGCGAGCATGGACAGCAAGCATGGTATACATCACGCCAAGTCCATATGTGTGCCTCAAAGAGTACTGCTACAGTAAGTTTCCCATCACTATCTCGTTGTCGGTCGCGCACAGTATATCACATCAGGCACATAAGCAGCACATTCGTCTTCTTCTTCCTCCTTCATATCCATTGCCATGGGGCGAGGCGGTGCCCGATATCTTAGCTATACAGCTCTGGTCCTCCTTTGCGCCGTGTCCAGAGCCAGCGCCGGCCTCTGGGACGTCAGCATCGATCTCAGTCCAGCTCCCTCGCCCGAAGACGGTCCTCCCTTTTCAGCGCACGCGACGCGCGATCGATCACTCCTACCGGGCCAGATAGTCGGCATCGTGGGAGCATATCTTGCCTCTATATTCATCCTCGGGACGCTGCTCCTCACGATTGGACGAAACGCGAGAAGGCGAGCGCAAGACATGGCTGATAGACCGACCGAGATGGTCAAACCGCTGGGCAGACTTATGGATAAGTCGCCGTTGAAGAGTCCGAGTGGAAGCTGGTATACCCGAGGGCTGCGCAAGAAGAAGAGCACAACAGGCAGCGTGCGGAGCGGTGTGAGTAATATTGGCTCCCCTGAATTGCACAGCGCGACAAGCTTCGATCCGGATGTCGTTGAGCAGAGTCGACAGCGTGACCAGGATGATCTGGCGAGGCTGTATGGGGCGCTGTATGAAGACGAAGATCGTAAGAATGCCTCGGTCACTGATGTCCATCAAGGACAACCTCCACAATATGCTCGAAATCAACTACCTCCACTCGTAATGAACAGGCCTGATCTACAGCGGGTCCAAACTGCCGACTCGTTCCCACAAAGTCCTCTTAGCCCGACGACTCCAAGATCGCCTTCCGTCAAAGCCATCTATCCTCCGGATCTTGCAAGCCCAAGGAGAGCAGAATATCCAATCTCGCCAAGGTCACCTGCTGCTCCTGGTGGTCTACCAAGGTCACCACGGGATGGTAGATCTGCTTCCTTTGGTAGTAACAAACCCCCATCATCGCCTACTGCGACTGCTCCGCAGAAGATCAAGAAGAGCATCAAGAATCTGAGGATCACTCGTCCTTCGGGCTATGATGACAACGACGACGGCGCGCGCACACCGCTTTCGCCGCGCACGTTCGAAGAACCGGGCACTGAAGCCCTGCCGACTGGGCGTACGAACGACAGCAGCCAATATCATCCAACCACTCCCGGCACCGGTCGAAGCGTTCCGTACCCTGGTGAGGAACTCGATGAAGTGCGTGAGCTGCCGCAACCTTATCCTCAGCGTTTGAGCAGCTACCAATACAATAATGAGGCACAAGCCGTAACCGATGCCGCATCTTCACGCCCTGATCCGACTGGCACCACCTTGCAGAACAGACGCGGCAACGCGTCTGCAGTCAATGTTGGCGGAGACCTGCCATTCAGAAATCCAGCAAACAGGCCGCAAGATGAACTATTCCCATTATCACCTTCTGGCCAGTGGCGAACAGGCGGCCTACCGTCACCTGCGTTGAAGTCACCTAGCATTAGAGAGAATGTCGTCGAGTACCGCAAGCGAGGACATCTGGCGCCAATGACGGGACAACTCACTGGTATTCCGACGCCTTACAGTCCTTACATGCCCAATGGTCTTGTCACACCTGTTTTCTCACCTCTTATGACCAGACCAGAACTGAAGCAGAAGGAAAGAGAGAGGAAAGCTGCTAGAGGCGCCGCTACCCAGGAAGACCAAGTCGCTGATGAGAAAGATTTGTGGTCAAGTGGGTACTAAGATAGACATTCTTGCCACAAATTTACTGCTTTGTATACATTCTGTGCCAAATAAGAACCTGTCGTGTTATACCGCATCGAAGACTTCGTCGCGCCCATGTCTCATCTTATGCTCGCGCGTCGCTGCACGCTTCCAGCACTGCTTTCGATTCGAGCAGGATCATTGTCTATGGATATGGCAAAGTCTTCCTGAATCTTGCCTCAGCAGTACGATACTAGCTCATAGACTATCAAGTACTCGGCAAGCAAGCTGGTGTCATGCATGCGGCAAGAGATCGGGTCGTTGCTGTACTCTGGCAGGACTCCAAGAAGTCTGATCTCCATCTGCCCAGGAAAGACTACTTGGTATACCGGCACTGAACACCCCGAGCATGACTTGATAGTTCTTTTGCTTGAAAGTCGGAGTTGTCGCAAACGTGACCTGCTTTGTGCTTGTCGTCCGTTGGGTCGTCTCCAGCTTTTGGTTCGATTGTTCTCGTTGTCACTCGAATCGGTTCGCGCAGCCTTCTTGGACTTGCGCAACAGTGGCATCTTGATGCGGTGTAGATGCGAGGGGGACAAGAGCGAAAATCATAACAGACCTCAATATGGCACTCTAGACGACAACCATGCCGCATGTAAACGAGTCTATCGTGACCACGTCCAGTGCTTAGCAGCATTCGACTATCCAGTGGAAGAAGTCCACGCAGATGGTGCTGGTGGCTACAGTTTCAAGTCCGTTGATCGTGCTGCAGAGTTGCTTATACGCCAAAGCCAGGCGTTGAGACGATCTCTGCTGCGTAAAAATATCCTGCAGCTGGGTTTGCCCACCAATAAGAGGAGCATGTGTCTAGACATTATTCACTTTCCAGGCATATATCTTGATCGTGTAGAATTCCCAGCACCACTTTCCAGGCTTCGTCTTGGTTCCTGAAGAGTGCTTTTGCGCAACACTGGTGAGATCGGTATCATATGGCATCACTACCGGGTGGCATCCGAATCCAGGAGTTTGTGCTTGTATCGAATGCATTGATGTTCATGAAAAAGAGGCTGAGACGTGAGGAAAACATGTAGTGATGCCTCCCCGGATCGTTTCCACGAATCACCTTCCATTTGCTGATTCCGGATCATCCCGTCGCTGCACATTTCTGGACGCTCCTGCCGTCTGCGCATAGCTCGCCTCGAACATCGCCAGCAACGACAACACTCGTTCCACCAGCCATTGGCATTCGATAACCCCATCTACAGGCACGATGGGTATCTGGGACTATGTCACCGACCTCTACGAGGCACTGAGCGTGCAGGAAGTGTACGCCGAAGAGCCGGCAAAGGACGACGGTAATGCACACTCAACCCATGGAGGAAGAACATCCATTCCATGTGGCCTCGCCTACATGTGGATGCACACCACCCCGTGGCACTCTAGCATGCGACATGTACTGACGTAGACGCAATTGCAGGTGACGACAGCTCCGAGGGCAGCGAGCAGAAGGAAGAGGAAAGCAGCGAGAGTGGTGAAGGTGAGCACATTTGCACTACGCGCCGAGGCGGAAACCATGTCAACACGAGACAGAGGCTGAGCAACAAACAGATTCTGGCGAAAGCGAAGAGGGCGGCGAAGAGGGCGGCGACGAGGGAGGCGACGACGAGGAAGAGGAGGAAGAGGAAGAGGAAGAAGAAGATGAGCCAGAGGATATCAAGCCTAAGCTCGAGGAGGACTGCTTAAAGACAGCGGCATGCGCGCCATTGAAGCACCACTATGATGAGTGCGCCGAGCGGGTGAAGCACCAGGAGGAGACCCACGGCAAGGCCAATGAAGACTGCGTTGAGGAGTGTAAGTTGCACATAAAGTCCACGGACCGATGCGCGGTCGTGGTGGCGATGGTGCGTTTGGATATGTTGCTAATATGGCCTGCAGACTTCCATATGATGCACTGCGCAGCACAATGCGCTGCGCCCAAGCTTTTCCGACAGCTCAAGTAGACGACCAAACGAAGCCTCCGACTCGAGCCGGTGGAGTCCATGACCACGAGTGTAGAATTGGCTGCATCAACTAAGCTGGAGAGGAAGGAGCATGCTTCGAAGCATTAGAGCCGGTATCCGCCTGTATAGCAATCTCGACATCATACAATGTACTATTGTACCATCAACAAAGCACATACATCACTCAGTGTGATTGATTCTGTTTCTCCTCCAAGATCTCGCTATAGTACTGCTTGCTGTACCAATCGTTCTGTCCGGATATGCTGTTCTACTTGGTCGTAATCGATCGTTCTCTAGCACTGCTTTCGGCGCGAGCTGCGATCACTTGATGAGCAGTTGCACAAGCAGCGAGGAATTGCTGCGTGCTCAGTATAGTACGCACAAACTGCTTGAGCAAATTGTTTCGCATCGTTGGGAGAATCAGGTGATGGTATCCATACCGAAACGATCTCCATGAGAGTGACGTGATGTGAAGCTTTCCCTCAGCTCATTTCTAAGCAATCCATGAACATTCCACTTTCTACCACCACCACTGTGCATACATTCGACGTGACATTACAATGGCCTCCACACTGCTTCGCCAGAGCGCTTTACGCACATCGATCCGATCTCCAGCATCATCCACAGCAAAGCGAGCTGCTCTTGCAAGCACGACCTTTACCCGAGGCAAAGCGACTCTTCCAGATCTGCCATGTACGGCTCAATGACACTTTGTTGTTGTATCATTGAAGCGCTCTGAAGCTGACATTACTATCGATCAGATGACTATGGCGCCCTCGAGCCAGCCATTTCCGGCCAGATCATGGAGCTTCACCACGCAAAGCACCACAACACTTACGTGACATCCTATAACACCCAAATCGAGAAGCTGCAGGAAGCTCAGCAGAAGGAGGACATTCAGGCACAAATTGCGATCCAGCCGTTGATCAACTTCCACGGCGGTACGTCGGGAGACAATGAATATGGAGACTGCATTGCAGCTATGACAGTATGGTTCAGGACAAAGATGCTGATACAGTACTGACAGGCGGCCACACCAATCACACTCTGTTCTGGGAGAACCTAGCGCCCAAGAAACAAGGCGGTGGTGAGCCACCAAGCGGCGCCCTCGCCAAGTCCATCGATGCGCACTTCGGCTCGCTCGACAACCTCAAGTCGCAAGTGAACACAGCTCTTGCCGGCATCCAAGGCTCTGGCTGGGCATGGCTGGTACAGGACGTCAACACAGGGGCTATCCAAGTCAAGACATACGCAAACCAGGATCCCGTCGTTGGTCAGTTCCGTCCGCTGCTCGGCATCGATGCCTGGGAGCACGCGTACTACCTTCAGTACCAGAACCGCAAAGCAGAGTATTTCGGCGCAATCTGGGACGTGATCAACTGGAAGGCCGCTGAGAAGAGGTTCAAGTGAGTCAATTATGCATGAGGCAAGGGATTGAAGGGATGCCCTGCGGTACGACAAGCACGATACTGTTGTATCATAACTGAAGCAAGAGCACAGCAAGTTCGGGCTGGTCAACCGCCTAAATGACGAATCTCACGTGTTGTACTGTCGCTATAACCTCCAAATGATCCATGTCGCTCCGGCAACTTTGGATGATACAGAACCCAAAGTTGAGCTGGTGTTACGCCAGGTTCAATCCTAGTCACAACATTGTTACAGGGTGTCTAGCACAGCATGCGTTGGTATACGTAACTGACGAGGGGCTCATACTCCTGACCATCACCTCATCTTCATCTCTGTAACAACTTCGTCACGTCTTCCTAACAGACCCACTACAGCTTTAGCCGCACTCCACGTTTCTCTACCACATTGGTCAAGATGAGATGCCAGCATGCTACTAGAAAGGTTTCAGCTTCACAAAAGAGTACGTCCCGCCTTACTCACGCAGCACTCAACAAACGCAATCTATTACGCGTGCACGATCGAAGACGAAGTAGAACCAACCACTGACCATTACTCGAACAGTCATCCAAACAAGTCGTCTATGTCCGCACAACTGACGACATGGGTGGATCCTCTGCAAAAGACTTCTTAACTTCTCTCCGCTGCCCGACAAGCAAGCTTCCTCCCACATTATGGCGTGTCCAACACGAAGACTCTCAAGCCTCCTTCGATGACGACTGCGACCTGGTTGCGAAACTCTCTTCACGAATTCCAAATTCTCTGTACGAATTCCGTGCCGCATTCGCGAGGCACCTCAAATGGGGTTATAGTCGTGCCGACAGCTACTTCATCTCCACGTTCTCAGAGCTTGAAGATGCACTCGAATGGGCAAAGGAACGGAAGCAGCGATGCGGCGACTCGCAAGTAAGTGTCTACAGAGTCAGAACGAACCATCTGGGGAGTGCCGTGGTCTTCAAGGTGGATCGAGTAGTGAAGTCCTTGGGCATCGAGATCTCAGGAACCAGTAGGGAAAGAGAATATGTCATTCTCAATCGCGCCAGTGCGAGGGCATTGAGCTGGTATAAAAATGTTGAGGATGCGCCGCCACCAGGAACGAAAGCGGTGATCGGCCGAGAATCCCGCTTAACGCCATATGAACGCTGCCTCAATCGACGCTGTTACGTGTACAGCAATACCAAATGTAGCAGCACGGATGCTTTGTGTGCAGCGTATCGTGCTAGATTGGATGTGGAGCAGAACAGGATTTCGAGCGATAGCGATTCGGGCTTAGATGAGACGTATGCGGCTGAAGGGCAGCGGGAAGAGCAGGACAGCGTGGCTAGTCTGGTCAGTTTACTATGGAGTGAGAGAGATACTGAGAAGTTGAACGGGGAGTCTTTGCCCATGAGGCCAAAGTCGAAGTTGTTGAGAGCGGTGGAGGCGGATTTGGGCAGTGGGGACAATGTGAGGGTTGTGGTTGGTGATGTAGGGCTCTGACGAAACGCGGGCGCAACCGAATGGTCTGAGAGAGCGACGTCATTGTTTGTTGTTCGTGGGAAAGAGTGTCTGGATATTCAGTATTGCTAGGCTGATGGATGGTTGGCGGTGAGCGAGGAGTTCCAGGCAAGCAGAATAATGTCGCTATGCAGAAGTAATGCTAATATCTGGATATGGCAGCTTAACGACCGTGCCAACACTCAATCGAACCCTGGACCTGTACACTATAAGACTTGTCAGCTGGGATGCTATGGCCTAAGGAAGACGGGCGTACCCTGGTAATCGTACGATCGAACAATTTTTTTCTACGAGCAACCACCTTGAGCAGTGTATGGGAGCTTGCGCCGCGTCTTTACCATTTTGTAGCTCAGAACGCAGCATCCATCAAGACTTTCGTGAAGGTGGTCCTAGACATAAAATCTCGGAATATTCTTAGCGAAAGGCTCGTAGCGCTCTAAGTCGAGCGCATTACGAAGTTTAGCTTAGTGCTTCTTGTGATGACCTCCCAGGTCGGGTAGTTTCGGATCATCTATTATGCCGTCCATCTTTGCATGGCTGCTGTCGTGCGGAAATCCTCTCCCAATTCTTTTGGACCAACACTCTGCAGGAATTATAATCTGGCCTGTTCGGAACACAAGTCAAACTAGGATCACGATAGACGATTGAGGATATGCACTGTCTTGACGAGGAAGTAATTTGTGCCCTTCCTTGGCGTATGCATCGTCAACGACTTCCTTGCTAAGTCTTGCTAATAGTCTAACGTTGTTTGCAGCAGCCAGCTTATGCACAACCTCTTTGTACAAGATTCTGCTCAACCGTGGCCACTTGACTGTTTGAAAGGATGCGTGATGCGTTCTTTGCTTTTGACACGTTGATTCGTCAAGCAGATTTGGGGTCTACATATGTAACATCGCAAAGATGAGGCATTGCCTCTCTCAACATATAGCGCGCTGTACGGAGAGCTTCACGATCTAGGGTGTGTTGTGTGAGTCCGGACCATGCAGTACACCTTGCTTGTGCTACACACCTGACATAGATGGCAGGGTCATCTTCAGATTCGCAACCAAGGTACTGATAACTACAGATGGCATAATACACAGTGTCTGCCTAGAAGATCGCGATAGCATTGGGCGGTGAGCCGATGCCACCAGGGACATTTAACGGGACACTGGTCAACAAGAAGGTATACCGATTCAACCTCTCAGCGGTCTCCGACAATGCCTTCAGATCCCACAGCTCGCCAATTGACATGCCGAATAATCCAAGGAAATATTGATGAAGCACCAGCTCCGATACCTGTCCCTCCTTTCCATCGATGATGGGAGGAATATGCTCGAAGGCAATCATGTCACCAGCCACGGCTGCGAAGTGCTTGTTCCAGAACCACTTGGCAGTCTCAGTGTCTCCAGTAACACCGCAAACGCGATGGGATCCCATAAGCTCCTGCTGCTTCTCGCCGGAAATTCCTGTCAGACCTTCGGTGAAGCCGGAGCGGATGATGATAACATCGCCAGTCTTGAACTCGACGCCTTGCTTTTTGGCAACGGTTTCGATGTCCTCGACAGTGATCTTGTCGTCGTTGAAAGGGTTAAACTTGCGGCCAGTCTCATCGGCGTACTTTCTGAAGTCAATGAACACACCACGAGCGACCATGCCACCACGGGAGTGCCAGTGGTTGAGAGTTGGTAACTGCTTCGAAGAGTCATGATCATCATCATAAGCCTGGGTCAGCTCTTCAACCTTTGTCTTCGTGCCGTTGTACCCGGACTGGCTCGGTTGGTGGTGGAAGTGTACAAGCGAGTCCCATTGACTGCTACACTGGGTGTTGAATTCGACTTCATCGTCGAAGCCGTGGCAGTTCAGCGGGCTGTCGACAAAGCTGACAACTTTATGAACAAGACCTTTCCGCCCGAAGCCAGGAGTCTTGATCGCACCGATCGGCCAGTTCAGAGAGACGTGAACGCCCTCTTTCGCCTCTGCCAAAGCGCCCTTGACAACCTCTGGTGTCAAGAAGTTGAGAGTGCCGAAGAGATCTTTCTTGCCATCCTTGTCCCACAGTCCCCAGGCCGTGCCTGTAACACAATCAACACCATGGCACTAGAGTGCGTGATGCTCGTACCTTGTGGCATTCCTTCAACCTTTGGGAGATCATCGAAATCTGGGATTTTGGACATATTTGTTGTGGCTTGAACGAATTGACGATCAGTTCAGTTGATGTGCTTTGCAAGGCGCGCGTGACGGACGTGTAAGAGCATAACAATGCACCACTACTGGCAGATGTCGTCGATTTGACGTGACCTGTCTTTATACCTATCCACATCGTGCCTGGAGCGCATCATTGCGGCACTGCTCAAGGGCGGGGTAGCCGGAGGGGATGACATTGCCTTGGACATCATCCTTCGGGTGTATGGTAGAGGAACACTTCCCGGTCTGCGCATGAAGACGATCGTGTGAGGCCCAGCAGCAACTTGATATCCCTACGTGCCTTTACGCGCTCTCCTGACAGGACCTTGATGGTGTACATCGCCTTTGCCGCGGTGGATGATAGATCCGATGGACAATTGACATCCAGGGGCGGACTTGGAGCAGGTATGGAATGGCCGGCGGCACTCACCACGCGTCGGCGAAGATCGATCGGCAGTAAGCTCGACATGCTGCTCCTGGGCCGCTATATGCTGCCCATATGACAAGATCAAGGGCCAAATGTCAAACACGATATTTTTGGTCCGGGCGTTCGTCTCGGAGCAGCGTCGCGCTAGACTAACCACTTTTGAGACGAACATGGGGTCTGGCTGTGAGAGGTGAGATTTGGAGATAAGACCAGGAGACTGCTGCCTTCATGAACAACAACAACAACAACAACAACATCACAAATACAAAGCTTGTCATGTCAGACTACTACTATGGCAGAACACTACCCCCGGAAGACTTTCCTGGACATTGTGAAGGCCTGCGATGACTTCCCATACGGACCTGCAGCCGATGACTATTACCAGCTCTACCTCCCGCATGATGACCAGCCTCATGGTTATATGCTGCCCGAGATAGTAGAAAAGATGCCATGGACATCAGCCTTCAACATCAGTCACGAGAAGCCACGACGAGTCACGGTTTTGGACATGTTACATAGGCTAGGAACGGCTGGTGCGGTCAACGATGCATTTCAGGAAGTGATCGATATTTGCATCGAGAGGGATCTCTTCCATGTGCTTTGCAAGCGTCACAGCGAATATTTTGCGATTGTGGGCGCGAAATACAAGTCAGGACCTGTCCACATCGAGCGCTTTGCGGCCACTCTGTTTGGTCTCACAACTCGTGGTGCGCATCTGGTGGCCTATACGTTGAAAGACGGGCAGATGAAGATCTGGATTCCCAGGAGGTCCGCTCATCTGTACACGTACCCTGGCATGCTTGATACAACAGTCGCAGGTGGCGTGAAATCTGGAACATCACCTTTCCAAACCATTATCGAAGAAGCCGATGAAGAAGCCTCGCTGCCGGAAGAAGTAGTCCGCCAGAACGCCAAGTCACGCGGCGTGATCTCACATATGGGTCTTACTGGCAAGGGTTTTGCAGGCGAGCAAGGGTTGGTCAACCCGGACTACATCTGGGTCTACGATATGGAGCTCGTCGAAGGTATCGTGCCGAAGCCGAAGGACGATGAAGTCGACACGTTCGCTTGTATGTCTGTTGAGGAGGTCAAGGCCGCTTTGCTCAACGATGAGTTCAAGCCGGATTCTGGAGCGGTGCTGATCGATTTTCTGATACGCCAGAGCATCATTACACCAGATAACGAGGACAACTTCGTTGAGATCAGTATGCGCTTGCATAGATGGCTGCCGTTCCAGACAGGCTGATCGAGTAAGCTCCTGTATAACGTATGTACGAAGGGGATGGACGCACGTTCCTCGTATGATTGCAAGTTCATTTGCCTGTCCGACATGTGTGTGCGCTATATCTGGGTCATGCAACGTCCGCCCAATGCGTGCATCTCTGCGCTATCACCTGTATAACAAATACCGGCGCCGAACTGAGGAATGATCAAGACACAATTGCAATCGCGCACACTGGGCTCAAAGAATGGTTCCAGAAACAGCTCGAGTACACAAAAAGAGAAGCGCAGCTGCAAAACCATCGTCGCGAAATGTTTCAAGCAAAGACGTGTCTATCTGAACAGGCTTGCAGGTGATTGAGACAAACGGCGGCTGTTCGATTTGTTCAAGTACGTCACCACTATTGATTTCGAAAGGCACGGCGTATTGCCGCGGTCAGGCGAGAAGTCGCTATCGGGGGAGAGCATCGTGCAGTTCCACGTGGACACATGCGGTGACAGTAAACGCCATGTTATCTTTTTGTATCACCGGTGGATCGCCAAGCAGACCTGGAGAATCCGATGATAGCAACACGCAAGACGAACGCATGCTGGCAACAACACCAGTATAATTGAGACCTGTAATGGCCACGTTTACTTCAGTTGAGTCAGACTATGACTACGCATAAATTGAGCAGCAGGACAAGATTGCTCGTGCCAGAGGTCCGGGATCATCCCATGTTCATTTCCCAATGCAATGTAATGATCAGTCTTGTTGATAACAGATACTACAGTCGTACTTGGTGCCGCACATGATGCTGCAGCTTCAGAGAGACTATGGGGAAAATCGCAGCATAAACATTGGGAGCACACTTTGACCTCCCAGCAATATAACAGCATCAACGGACTGTTGGCAGGAAGTCGCACAAAGCTTGAAGTCAACCTTGAACTTCAGGGAATGGAACGTTTACTTTGGAGATGACCATCGGACAGTGAGCTTCCCGGTGAGACAGGGTAACATCCTGGGCAAGGACGGCACACTTGAGGAACGCACAACTATGGCGTTCTTCTACACCGCCTGCGAAACTACATCTTGATCGGCTTGTGAACGAAGAGTGTATTCTTCATGACACAATCATTAGGATAATGGTTCTACAGGTCCGAGACTGCAACACGAGACTGCACAAAGGCAAGCCATTGAGGCTCGTCACAAGCCATTAAAACTCATCACATGCCATCTCTTACTGCGTAGTACAGCAGAAAGCTTCGTGGCATGTAAGTTAAAGTTCCCTGCGGCACCATCCACTGCTCAATCTGCCAGGATCATCTGGTCGTTTGTATAAACGACTGGTCGTGGATGCTTAACTTTTTGGCCAAGCAGCAGGCAAGCTTCAACTTCTCAGGCTTTGTGCGGAAGTGAGGCGAGGCCTTAAAGCCCTTGGGCCTACAGTATCAAAAGTCTGGTAGCCGTTGTTCTGAGGTGAATTGGTTCGCCAGTCTTGTTGGTTGCTGCTTGCCACCGATCACCTCGAACTCTTCCCTACCATCAAGGCGCCCGGCGCGATAATTCAGCGAACATGAGAAATCATATGGCTGCTGGATGGTTCTACTCACCAACTCAGATCCTCCACTACTTCTCAGTTCGATTCACATCGCTCAAGCCGCCCCGGACCAAGCTCCAGGATCCGTACACTGTGCTACGACAGCTTGATCGCCATCAATGGTCTATGTTCGCTATTGGCTTCGCTGCTTGGGCGTGGGACGGTATGTCTATCTGAGACGGGACCAAACTGCGATCATGCTCACATTCGTTAGCATTTGACTTTAACACCGTCAGCCTGACTGTCACAGAGATAGCCGCAGACTTCGATGAACTACCCAGCGCGGTGACCTGGGGCATTACCATTACCCTTATGCTACGCTCGGTTGGTGCTCTGATCTCTGGACCTCTTTCTGATCGCTATGGAAGAAAGTGGGTGATGATCGTCAACCTCTTTCTCTTCATCGTCTTCGAGCTGGCCTCTGGATTCTGCACTAGCCTAGCGCAATTTCTGGGCGTACGAGCTCTGTATGGCTTGTGTATGGGTGGTCTCCTTGCTCCAGCCGCTGCGACTGCACTTGAAGATCTACCTTACGACGCGCGGGGCATATTGTCAGGACTGTTCCAGCAAGGTTGGGCAGTGGGATATCTGCTTGCTGCCATTTCCTACAGAGCACTCGTGCCCACAACAACCCATGGTTGGCGCAGCATATTCTGGTTCGGCGCAGCACCTCCTGTTCTGATCATCGCTTGGCGATGGTATCTTCCAGAAACCAATCACTTCCAGGTCATGAAAGCATCGCGCGAAGCTAAGCATGAAAATATAGAAACGAGCCGCCATGGCACGAAGACCAGTTCACTGAAAGCTTTCCTCAAGGAGGCGAACCATGCTATGCGCCGTAACTGGGTGCTGTTCGTTTACATGGTAATACTTATGGCTGGCTTCAACTCTGTCGCGCACGGGTCTCAAGATCTATATCCTACCTTCCTCAAAAGTCAGGTGGAAATGAGCCCGACACAAGTCACCGTGGTGACAGTGGTCGGACAGCTTGGCGCCCTGCTCGGTAGTATGATAGCAGGATGGCTGTCAACCTTCTGTGGCAGACGACTGATCATGATGATTGCCTGTGTTTTCGGCGGCGCCATCGTTCCTGCTTACATTCTTCCCCGCAACGACTCTCTCATCGCCAGCACATTCTTCGAGCAGGTGTTTGTCGGTGGAGTATGGGGTCCAATTCCGATCTATCTGGTTGAACTCAGCCCGCAAGAGCTTAGGACCTTCTTCTATGGCGTTACCTACCAGACGGGTAATCTTGCCAGCTCCGCGAGCTCCACAATTGAAGCACTGATCGGGGAGCGCTTCCCGCTAGCGCCTAGTGCTGGAGGTAACGAAAGATATGACTATGGCAAGGTCATCGGTACGTCAACCATACAACCTTTCCAGTATGCACAGCCGTCACTAATTCTCAGATTGAAGGCATTTTCTTAGGTGCTGTATGGGTGTACGCCTTGCTCCTCGTGTTTCTTGGTCCTGAGATGACGCAAGCAGAGCGCGAAGAGGAAGCCGCCCTTGTTCTTGAATTCGAGGAGATGCGAGCCAATGGTGTCAGCTTGACAGAGATAGGACGGAGTAGGGCCAAGGACGAGGGTGGCATCGTGCTGGCAACCGACAAAGGCGGCATCGATAAGAACGTTGTGCCAGTCATTAAGCTTGTCGAAGAGGCTTGAGTGTAGTCTTGCATGATCAAGCATTGTCTGTGTTACTTTTATAGACGATGGCCCGCATTGCATAATGATCAGGATAGCCCTCAAGCTGTCTATCCGTCAGCATATAGACTGAAGCGTGACCGGCGCGCGGTATGTGCCACCTCATTACCCATGTCAACGTTGTTGCAACGCCGGGTCCACACGGTAGCGCTCTTGGCCAGGCCGTGCTCAAGAGGATGAAAGTGCTATGTACAGGTCAAGGGGAACTATATATGAAGACTGCTGAAGGAACGGAACATCTACAATCTCGCACCTTGCTTCCTCATCTTTTCCTTCTCCTTATCCCGCATCAATCGCCTCAGAATCTTCCCACTAGGCGACTTCGGCACTGATTCGATGAACTCCACTCCGCCTCTCAGCCATTTCGCGTTACTCTTGTGATCCTGCACATGCTTCTCAATGTCCTTCTTCAAAGCCTCATCATCCTTCCCAGAGCTCGTAGGACTCTTGACCACGAAGGCCTTTGGAACTTCACCTTCCCTTTCGGATGGGATTCCAATGACGACACAATCATTGACAGCCGGATGCGTCAACAGGTGTGCCTCCAACTCCGCGGGCGCAACTTGATGCCCTTTGCACTTGATCAGCTCCTTGATTCGATCCGTAATGAAGATGTGTTCGTGCCCATTGCGACTCTTCTTGATCACAGCTTCGTCGCCAGTCAGCATGTACCGCCCGTCACTCCACTCCACGAATGTCTCTTTCGTGGCTTTCGGGTTGTTCAAATATCCCAATACCACCGAAGGAGACTTGACGCACAACTCGCCGGGCTGGTCGTAGCCTGTAATCTCCTTGCCTTCAGTAGTGATAAGCTTGACAGTCATGCCGGACACAAGAGAGCCGGAGCTGCCGAACCATACGTCGCTCGGTACTGTAGAGCAGACGACGGTTGAGGTTTCTGTGAGACCGTATCCTTGCCTTACAGCCCAGTTTGGGAACTGCTGGCTGAGTTCATCGGCGGTTTCCTTTCCTAGTGGTGCGGCTCCTGTGAATGCTGCGCGGACGCTGGAAAGGTCGTATTGCGCGCAGATGTCTTTCGCTTTGGTGATGTGAATAATCATCGGAGGCACGAGATACAACATCCGGATTTTGTAGTCCTGGATAGATTGCAGCAACCACTTGAAATCATACTTTGGCAGCACGACTGTGCCGTCGCCACGGTACGGTCCCACGTGAGAGATCACAATCAAGCCATAGATATGTGACATGGGTAGCAGCCCCAAACAGTACTCAGTATAGTGCGTATCGTCCTCCACTTTCTGCATGTTCTCCCGTTCCGGACTATCGTGGGTATTGATTTGTAAAGTGTTCGCAATCACGTTGTAATGCGAGATCATGACTCCCTTTGGCAGCCCGCTAGTGCCACTGCTATAGCACAAGAAGGCGCATCGTTCTTTCCCTTCTCCATGCTTCCATCCCTCATCCGAAGGCCGGATCTTATCCAGTCCCTCTCCCATCCTTACCAAGTCCTCGATGCTCTTGTGGCCATTTGCTGAAGCTCCACCAGTGACAGCGTCCGCAAGCGGCATGATGTAGACTTTGTCGTCAGAGAGCTTGCTCTTCTTGATACCATCTTTGGCAGTCTGCAACAGCGGCAAGCAGGTGAAGAGTGCTTTTGCGCCAGAATCGTTCATCTGGTACTCCAATTCGGAAGCATTGTACGCTGCATTAACGCAGGTCAAAATACCGCCTATTCTGTGGACTGCCCATGCCAGGGTGAGGTAGTCGATACTGTTCAGGCTGAATATACCGATCACCTTGTCCCATTCGCTGCCTTCGTTTGATTTGAATCCAAACTCTTTGCAAAGTGCTCTTGATAAGTAGTCTACTCGCTCTTTCATTTCCAGAGCACTGAACGATCTGCCTGTCAACGCGCAGCTGAAGGGTGGTTTCGAATAGCCAAGGGGGAAGCGGCCATAGTTCTCATCGAACATGAATCGCTCGATCGAGATTGAGTCTGGGATATATGGAAGTGGAGGTACCCATGAGGGAGGTACAAAAGGCATGCTGGGTAAGATCTAAAAGCAATGTGATGCGAATGAACGCAAGTGGACGTGGTTGTATTACTGGTGCTGGTGCTAATTCTCAGAGTCGTCTTCGCCGTCAATGTCGGTGAAGCGATGGTAGTGATGCTAAACAGGAATAGAGGTGCAACGAAGGTGTAGCTACGTAATGCAATGTGGATCGTGCTCGAACCAGTCTCTCCTACTAGGTGTTTCCGGTGGTGTTTTCGGTGCTCCATATTCCATGTCCACATTGCCGAGGTCGTTAGCTCACGAAATGGTGCGGGGATAAAGTTTGCGCGGACCCGGATCGCCTTCTGGTGTGTGGTCATGGCAACAAGAAAACGTGGAGGCAGCTGACTGTGACGGACGTCGATCGGCCTATAAAACTGCCATGGTCTGCTTCTGCTTGGCACTGCTTGGCAGCGGGCAGAAAGAGTGATTGCTTCGTTCATAGCAGCATGCTGCCGCCAAGAGCTGCCAACTTCTACAACAGTTGAAAGCCATCGAGAAAGTCGATCGATGCCGGCAGACAACAAAAGTCGATGTCGTATGAAGACGGAGCCAGATATAGAAGGCCAAGTAGCAGATAACGCTGGCAGCATCCGCAAAGCGACGGTGCTGAGCCAGCTTGTGATGCGGAACGATCTCCTGTGGACTCTCCGTGATAATATAAACAGATTCCCGCACAGCAGTCATGTTGTGATGTTGCCAGTACAGTATCCTCGCGCGTCGAAGTGAAAGGGTTGGCGCAGCACTCTTGCGATAGCTAGGTTCGCAGCCGGATTGACAGCCCAGACGGCGCAGCAGTCTCGGAGGCTTTCCGTTCGACCCGAGAAGTTACTGTAACTTTGATCCAGCAATGGGCGAATGGTGCTGCGAATGGTGCGTGCAAGTGCAGAGCTTGTGAAAAGCCGTTGAATATGTCTGTTTCAGTGGCACGAATTCTCGGACATATCGCTGTAATCGATACTGGCATCATGGTAGGCAGTCTTTGTAGGCTTTGCATACAGTACTGTAATGATCTAAATCCGTTGAGGCGCCGTGATAGAGAGGATCTTCAGAGGTACCGCTGTTGCATAGAACAGTGAGGTCTGCTCACGCATTGGCTTTGGCTGGAAATTGACCTCCTCGACCTCGAATTTGCTGCGCACTGCAGGATGTTCTCAGTCAGACAGCCCTCACGAAGATAGGATGACTTACTGCAAGCGTGTCTAAAAGTCTCAAAAGTCTCCAGATTGCGCACTGCACCAGAAACCACCACGTGCAAAGTTGGGCGCAGCTCAAACAGGAGTCGCAATGTCGCGACCAGCGCGGATATGGCGGACTTGTCATAAGTCTGGTACAGGTCAGCTGACAAGAGCAAGAGTCCGTTGCAGTGTACGCACTATGTCTGCGCCAACGACGACATCATACGGCCATGCCTCGCAGTCCTCTTCCACCCAGGTTCCCTTCAACCCTCTGCCCCACCTCAAGATACTCGTCAGCACCTTATGCTCGTCGTCCAGCTTGTTCAGGAAGAGATTCTCCTTGAGTGCTTCGACAACACCTTCGTCGCCGTCCGTCGTTGTGACATGTCGTGCTCCAAGATGCTTGGCTGCGAGGATACCCAAGAAGCCAGTGCCTGCACCCAGCTCCAAGACCGACTTGCCCTCGATCAAAGCACGGCCACCTTGAGTCAGTAGATATGAGCCCAGATGAAGTGCAGCCTCCCACGTACGGAAACCAGTTGTAAGAGAGCCACTGATTAGATGCCGACGTTCAAGCAGCGTTATCATGGGTTCCGATGAGTCTTCGCTGTATCCTGTATCATTTGGTGGCAAACAAATGAAAGTCACATACGATTTCTGCTGTACAGCTGTGCTTTCATTAGGCAGGTCTGCTGTGATCAAGGTTGAGAGGTGTCCCATTAGATCGTCGGAGATCTCCTACCAAGAAGTGAAGAATATCAGAATGCGACGGAAGGGCATATGGTGGTGTGAGTGAAGTAAGTCCACGTGGGGATGGGAAGCCGAAAGTACCTACATCTGCCTCAGGATCTGCTATGGCGTTCTCAATCTTAGTGACCAGCGGCTTGAGCACTCGTAGCTGGTAGCGTTCAGAGGGTAATGTCGAGATCTTTTCAACATTGAATAAGCTCGAGTAGAGCCAGGCCTGCACGGCGGGCTCACGCAACAGCTGTTTCGGCGGCCATGCAAGAAAATCGGGTTCGAAGAGCTGCAGATATTGTCGCCGGAAAAGACGCAGTTGGGGATCCATGTCGAGGCACACAAGACGCGGATGCGGTGCAGCTCAAGGGCCTTTCCAGATACATCTAGTGGTGGTTGTGTGCCCTGTGAGGGTGTGGCAAGAGAGCGCAGGTGACTCCGTAACCGTGAGAAAGATGAATGGCAGTTCTGTCGTCTGCTTCGTTGGCTGACAACTTGCTCTCGCGTGGTGCTTGCAACTTGCGAAGTCATTATTGACGGTGTGGTGCAAGAACTGCAAAAATGTCGCTTCCAAAAACGAGACTAACCGCTTTCGCGCTAGCACTTCTCGCTCTTGGCAAGAACGAGCCGCTCCACACATTTGGAGGAATGAGCGCAGATTCGAGACATCGACGACAAGCCTGCGCGCGCTCATTGCCAACGACAATCCCGACAGACAATCCACTCACACACCCGCAATCATGTCGGAAGGCCAAGTCACTCTGCGCACGCGCAAGTTCATCCGCAATCCTCTCCTCGGCCGCAAGCAGATGGTCGTGTGCGTCCACCAGGAAATATCACCCATCGAGACATGCTACTGATACTACTCCCTTGCAGTGATGTCCTCCACCCATCGCGCGCCAACGTGTCGAAAGACGAACTCCGCGAGAAGCTCTCCCAGCTCTACAAGACCTCCAAGGACCAGGTCTCCGTCTTCGGTTTCCGCACCCAATATGGTGGCGGCAAAAGCACCGGCTTCGCCCTCCTCTACGACTCCAACGAGGCCATGAAGAAGTTCGAGCCACACTACAGGCTCGTCCGCTACGGCCAGGCCAACAAGATCGAGAAGGCCTCGAGACAGCAGCGTGAGTGCACCCTGCATGTGTGGTGGATCATGCCCGTCTTTATTGACGTGGCGAGCAAAGTGGACAACATAACTGATGATGCTCTTGTGACTAGGCAAGCAGAGAAAGAACCGCTCCAAGACCCTCCGTGGTACTGCCAAGACGAAGGGTGCCGCATCAAAGAAGGACAAGAAATAGATGGTTCCCAGGATTGTGGGCCCTTTGGGTCTGGTCATGGTTTGCTGCGGTACTGTGGTCACATACTGTCTACAAGCTGCTGCGAGATGCTGTGCTCTGTTCAGCCATCAAAAGAGTGGCGAAAACCAGATGCGCTTGGCGTTGGTAATGAAAATGTATTCGCAGCATGGGCAATGAACGATACAGACACCAGTCCTGCACATCCTCATCACGGTCGTCATCTCGGCAATCTTCTTTCCTTTTCCAGTTTCCATCATTGCCGTCCCCGATCTATGGTTCGTTTTACACAATTGTTCTGGATCATTTTCGCAGCCTACACACCGGACATGACCTTAATTTCACAGCACCTAGACCGACTCGGCAGGAAGTCAAAGCTCTACCTCAGCAAGCGAAAGATCCAAGGATGTTTCCCACTTATCAAAGCGTTGTCAATGTGAATGTGGCCCTCAGATTGTACAACAATTTGGAAGTAGCTGACTCTATTTGCATCGTAAATGAATGTGCTGTTAGGGAAATGCATACATAGGTCTAGGGAACAGACCGGCATACCACACACGTATACGTCGACCTCAAATCGATGAAGCAATAATTCGGGCAAGAGGCAGCACGCTCCAAGGTGTGGAAGCTTTGCAATCATAGTCGTCAGTTCAAGGACCTTCTCTGCTACTTCTCATACCGGATCGGACAAGTCGACGATGATCCTCTACACGAAAATCTTGTCCATTGCAACATACCGTATCAGAGATTGGTCATGACGACAGGAGACATATTTTTGTCTCTGCCCCCGAACAGCAGAGGGAGCACTACGAAGTTTGAACAGCAGATTTACATTCGACCAGGTCACGAAGTCGAATCTTGGTGGGGCAGAGTTAGATCTCATATCCAGCTTACTTTGATCAAGCCCAAACCAACCCCATAATTGCCGGGGTAGCTCAATCGGTAGAGCGTGTGGCTCTTACAAGCAATTCATGCAGAGATCACCTCAAGGTCGTGGGTTCGAGCGTATGTTACACCGCAATATGGTCTTGAACTGTCACTGATAAGTTACAGCCCACCTTCGGCTATTCCTATAAAACGCTTCTTTTTTTCCCTTTTGGTCTCTCTGAGAGCGAACCGCCTTCACTTGTTCATGCACAGCAAGTGATAATTTTTTGGTATCACGACAAATCACAACTCTTGCGGCGAGATGTTCATTCGAGGTTCCCACCACGCTGTGGTGTTGGAGCAAAGCTTGGCACACGATGTCTACAATTTCGTACCGCGTATACTGCACTTGTTGCGGCTTCCTCGTTGTCCGCCACAACACTTTGCTGGCACCTTCATTGAAATGCTGATACATTCCGTAACAGTGCTCGAGTGGCACGAGTTGATGTCGTTTCCGCCATCTGTGCCAACACGCATCTGGCGAACGTCCTCTAGCACGAGCAGAGATGCTCGCTCTCGTTCTCCTAGGGGTCGAATAGATGTGTGTCTGGCACAGACATCTATCAATGCATGGCATCATTTCCTGTGGCACTCGCTATCAATGCCTGGCCGGACAGTATGCATCTTCCACAGATCTAAACTTGTACGCACCTAATTGAACATCACCTTCACCAACGGCACGGGTGGAATCATCTTCAGCTTCGCAAAGTCTCGAAATACGTCCCACAACGCCTCTAGAGAGTCAACAAAGCCATGCCAGCCAAGCTTACGACTCTTATCCATGCTGCGGATTTTAGCTGTCGAACGGCACAATTGAAGACTTACTCACCTGAATAGTAACGGCGCAGGTCTACATAACGTGCCATCAAGGAAGCCGAACACTCTATCGACAATGCGGAGTTCTTGCGTCAGACCATTCGCTTTGACCAGCTCGCCCCAGGCTTGCTGCACATCCAGTCTCCTAGCCCAGTCAACCATGCTGAAAGAACTTGCGTCTTGTCAGCTCCTTCGGACCATAACCTCTTGGGACAAATCGCGTCTCGGTCTCCTGGTACATATCGCCGTCTTGTCGTCCCTTCGATTCAATACAATTCCGACCAGCTATCCTCGGCCATGCCTGCTCCCAGGTGAATGCACTATTATCGCATGTATTGTATTTGTTGTTGGCCGGCCCCAACAGCACAGCCCATTCTTCTTGGTACGCGTCTGAAATGACATTTTAGCTTTTGAACATGACTGCCATCTTTGCGAACGTACTCATCTGAGCAGCTGACATTGATTGCGGCATCTGTGTTGAAACTAGTTATGAGGGTAAACTCTGATGCTTGATCTTTCTATCTACGCAGATAGGCAGAGGAGATATACCTTCTGCCTGTGTTTGCTGTCTAAGACAGCAAAGGATCTTGAGAGAGAGTCTCAGACCAACAATCTGCCATGAAGCAATATCGCCCGGGAACTCCAATGCTTGCTCAAGCTTCTTGCAGACAGCTGCATACACTGCTAAAGGGAACGCACAGTTCATTGCGGCATCAGGGACAGCGCCCACCTACGGATAGCAGGACGTTAGCTGTGCTAGGGTCTCAAGCGGCACTGTCGCAGACGGCAAGAGACATGACGGAGTCACGAGCACGACACTCGAGCTTGTCCCCGGACCCTTTGGTAATCTAATCCGGACGTTGCGCCTTCTGCCTTCAGTGCACTTACGATAGGACCTGGGATATGCACACTCCATCCAGCGCCGTTTTCTTTCGCCCAGCTTTGAACGAGATCTTCCTGGGGACAGTAGGAATTGGGCTCAAGATCAATTCTAGGATCTGTCTCCTCTTGCGGTACCCTTGTCGGTTCAAGATGTCTTCCGTAATTCTTAGCGCCTGTCTGCAGCATGAATCTCCGTGGCCTGATTCCAGCTATGTTCATCGCCTCCAGAAAATTATCCAACAGCTGCGAGTTCACGTTCACAAGCTCTTCAGCACTACTCCATAGTCCCGCGCCTTCCTTGGGCGTTGGCTGGATATATGAGAAAAAGAATACGTGATCTGCTGCGACATTATGCTCCTGGAGCACATTGGCAATATCCTGTGGATCTTTCGAGAAGTCAAGAGGGATGTGCTCAACGTTTTCAGGTAGCCCCCCAGGTATCAGTGGTACTCTTCGGCTTAGACATGTTATCCTCTGCCACCTCTTTGGATTCTCCGATGAGACTCTGAGCATGTAGTGGCCGAAAATGCCATTGGCACCAGTAATTATTGCTAAGGTCAGTGAACGCCGAATTGTAGACAGGGAGACCATGATAGATGCCATGAGACCTTATCTGTTGCTGTTGGTTGGACATGTTGGATTCCAAAGGTAGGCTTTATATCATTGACTCGTTGGACGAGTGAGTCTATCACGAGCTGTACAAGCAGAAAACCTACCCCCTACTACTAAGGGTGCTACGATGACCTTGGTTATGCAAATGAAGGAACCCCGCATATTATTTGCAAAGCCAGGGATAACCTTCAGCAGCGTATTGCCTATTGGGGAGTCTGTAATTTCTGGATCTGCTCGACTGTGACATACATCCTCGACACGCGGGTAGCACTATGTACCTCCAAGTCTTTCCAAGAGCCCAAGACGTTCTGGAGGATTCGTCTGAACGCCAAGATCGAACCAAGAAAAGCCGTCGACAACCACGATTTGGTTGAGAAGATGCGATGCTTCGAATACGATCACAAGGATCACTGCAGACGGCAGGTCTCGGCCCTTTCTCCTGTACTTCGAGCGAGCATTCATCCAATCACCGCAAGGCCACTATCTCAAGGCATGCTCAAGTAAAGTCCGACTTCCCGCGCTGACCACGCAGATGCCATTATCATCGCGAAGGCGTGACCGTTCGGTCTTATCCTCGAACGGAGCTTACGAGGCTCGAAGATATGGTGGACCGATCTCGTGCGCGTCGACCCTGGGGTATACCCGTCTAACTCCACGTTGTAACCTCCAAGCAAGTATAAATAGAACCTGGCCGCCCTCGTTGTCAACCCGCAACTACAGTCCACAGTACCTTGAACACGAATCAGCACTATATAGCTCTACAGATGTACCCGAATCTACATTAAACTGGAACCCACCACCAGTGTAACGATACATCACTACAAGAACCCTGAGCCACGATAATCATACGCCCACTACTGGCACGATGTTCTCGAAACTCAATTGCGGGCGAAAGTCAGCATCAAGCATCCTCAGCGCCAGCTCATCGTCGTCATCGCTCGATGAGGCGCTGATGACGACGACGCTACCAATCGCACCGAGAGAAGACGATTACGACATCTCGGAGACGACCAGGCAGCAGCGACTGCTTGCCAAGTGCAAGCGTGCGAACATGCAGCCATGGAAGAATGCGAAGCCACTGCCAGGCAACGATCACTGAACAGTCAATTGTGGTAGATGGAACTGGAAGAGTCAGACGGAAAATACTACCTTCATGAGCTTGCAGAAGGAGTGGTCTTAAAGAGGTGTAGGGACCAGCGCGAAGATCGAATTCTTGGACAACTGCGTGGGAAACCAATCTCAGAACAAGATTGTGGTTGAGGCTTCGGATGCGATGCATAGCACCAGCGAGGATGGATAACGAGCATCAATCTCTGCGTCGAAAGACCATAGGACATGCTCCCGCCCTGTCGAGCGTTGATAGACACAAAGCGGAAGCGTCTTGAAAATAGTCAAAGTGGCTGGCGGAGATGAGTATGTATACACCCACGACAAGGGTTCTTAGTAATTCTTACTTCGAGCTCCTCACTGTCATAAGAGGGCATAGCTAAGTATTGTACTGGAGATAGAGATCTAATGGCAGGAGCAGAATATACATTCAAACACAACATACTGTACCACCACATCGTCGTTAATCATTGTCGAGAAGTCCGCTGTAGTCGGTCGTGTAAGTTGAGCATCCTGTCAATTGCACTTTGAGAGGACAATCTCGTGCCTGGTCCAAAGCGATGTTATACTTGAGCTCAGCATAGCAACGCTTATGATCGATCTTCACGCATGATCATTCTGCGGCGGATCCATACCCTAGTTCTTCCACTTCCACAGCCAGCATTGCAATCTCATCATCTCCTCCCTGGTCTCTTTGGTCGTGCAAACCCGGCACTCGGCTTTCCACTTTCCGCCGTCGGCTTAGCACTCTCATTCCCACCTCCTAACACGTCTGCTGTCAACTCGCTCGGCTCAGTAGCCTCCAACGACTTTGCAACAGTAATGGCTGCATCACGTTCGGCCACGATTCGAGTCCAGCTCTTGCTAGTACTGTATATCATTCTCTCCTTGATCTTCGAGCCACTCGGGCACGTATATATGAACAGAATACTCGTTTCTGTGCTCGAGGGCAGGGAGTAAAAGGAGTATCGCGGTTCAGTCGCAGAGATGATGCCTGCCATCTGCTCAGGTTGGACATTGTCTGCGGACGAATCCAGGGCCAGAGTCTCGTCTGGTAGCTGAAATTTCAGCTGTACCAGCGTGCCTTTACACCCTTCCTCTTTCAAACTGGCAAGTGCTTCCAGCACGCCAGGTCCCGTAGGAACGTTGACTTTGCTGTTGACGTGGCCTCTTCTTGCTCCAGTGCCTTGCGACTCTTGTGCCTCTGCTTCCTTCACGCCAGCAAGACCTGCTTCTTCCTCTGTCAAAGGAGCGGAGAGATTCTCGTGTTGTTCGTGTTTGGTCCAGCCATGGGAGGTGAGCTCTTCCTTCTCGGTTGCGAACAGGGTGGAGCGGAAACGCTCGATGCCTAGTTCGCGGACGAGAGTAAGGCGCGTCGCGGCGAAGAGCATCTTCTGTCGCACTGGCGCGGAGTTGGGGACGAAAGTAACGGCGATGAAGCCATTGGCGGTGCCGGGCTCGACTTTGAGGAGGATGTAGACGGCTTCATTGTGGGAAAGGTGTGACTGCAACGCGCTGAGGTCGTCCTTGAAGTCGAGGGCTTGCAGAGGTATGGTTGTCTTGGGCACTAGCTGTTCCGCGTCGATGCCTGCCAGGAGCGCCCTTTGGTCAGTGGCTGACACGAACTGGTTGAAAGCATCGTGGAGTTCTTGCGAGGCTGATCATCGTCAGCCATGAATACATAGCGGTGCTACAACTTCGGGCTGACCTGCTATTCCGGACTGCATCTTTGTTGTTGATGAGCAGACTCCACGTTAAACATTGGCTCAACATGTGGGACAGCAAGGACCAGAATTCTAGTTCTACGTCACTGCGACGGCTAGGTACTGTACGTATTCAATGTTATTGCTTCCATGTTAGGCCCTTCTTTTCCGTCCTTGCACTACATTGTGCAGCTCCATGAATCATGATGGCCATCAAACATCATCAGTACTGCAAGCACGTAGCTACGCATCGATGCCCGGGAAGCTCGAATAGCACCTGGACAATAATGCAGCTGTACATAGGTAGAATAGTAGATACACGGCCCGAGAACCCTAGTAGAACTAGAACTACTGCTCCGCAGAGAGCTCAAGGTTCTTTATTGGAGATATAAGGCGACTTTCTCTTCGAACCATTGATAATATAAGTAGTACCTATATCGAGCGTCGTGTCCTAGCTTTCGTCTCCCAGCACGCAAGGTCGCTCCGGGAACATGATGGACTTTCTTGTTGGGTCGTTCAACCATCCTTCACTGTACCTACTGCAATTCGCGCCACCAACAGGAACCAGCGAGGCCACCTTAAAGATCGTCAGAGAGCATCCTGCGATCGCTGGTCACTCCTGGCTATCGTTGTCACAGGACAAGAGATTCATCTACTGCACAGCATGGCTTGAGAAACCCGCGGTAGCCGCTTACAGGATCGATGCCAATGGTCGGAGCATCCAGTTCCTGAACGCAAAGAACGTCAACGCGCTATCGGGATATGTGTGCAGTAACATCAGCCACGTATTCAGCGCAGGCGGTCCGTCCGGAGAAGTGTTCAGGCGGGAAGCAGACGGAAGCATTGGCGACCTTGTCCAGCAGCTAGATTACGTATCTGGTCAAGGCGAGAACCAGAGTGAGAAGCGTGGTGATGTAGCACACGGCAGCTTTGGTGGTCTACGACACGGTGCGCACAGCGTTGACTTGAGTCCGGACGGGAAGAGCTTATATGTTGCCGATATTGGACGAAATTGCATCTGGACCTACAAAGTGACCCATAGCAAGCGCGGCATTTCTGATCCACCTCTTCAGCTGAGAAACAAGCACATATCGCCACGATCTCACGACGGTCCCAGGCACACCTGGCCACATCCGAATGGCAAAGTGCTGTACAGTTTGCAGGAGCACAGCAGTATGGTTGACGTCTTTGCCATTGAGGACGATGGCGTGACTCTCGACCATAGACAAGCATGCAGCGTACTTCCACCTGGTAAGGATTGCACGAAATATTGGGCAGACGAAGTGCGATACTCGACTGGACCTGATGCTGCGAATCCCAGATACCTTTATGCGTCGAACAGAGGACTGGAAGCAGACACTACTGGGTATGTTGCAGCGTACAAACTCAAAGCTGATGGCTATCTTGACAGCGAAGATCCTGTCGATATATGGGAGACACCGACGAGTGGTGGACTGGCGAACGCGATCGAACCTGCTCCGTGGTCGAAGGACTTTGGGAGTACCGAGTATCTGGCTCTGACAGACAGCCAAGCAGGCTGGGTATCGGTCGTCTCCTTCGATGGTAGCAACATAAAAGAGGTTGCGAAGGTCAATCTTGGCAAAACAGACGATGAAAAGGTGGTTGGCGCAGCTACAGCAGTATGGCTCTGAGCTGGCATCGTTCTATTTGTTAATGCTATTGCCACGTGTAGGCCAGACGGCAAGTATGGCGCCTGAACCAGAGGGGTTTCCAATTGTCTTGAGCTTTTGGTGCCGTAAGTCGAAGCCAATGACGAGATCGTCAATTGGTCGAAGCGAATCTGAAGCCATGCACGGGCATGTGCAGTTTCTAAGCAGCCAAGTGTTAGTAAACGAATTGTTACTGGGCTGCGGAGGACATTCCATGCTTTGGTAATCCTGCAATCCTCCGCCGATGGGAAAGCCCCGCTCCATGCAGACCCATATACACCACCTTCCAGTTCGAGCGAAGCTACCACAACCGGAGTGCTATTCAACCCCAAAAATGGCATGTTCGTTCAACCTCCAGGATATCGCCAGATGGTTACACTATGCTTCCGTAAGCTTCTACCACTTCAGCTGCTCAACAGTCCTTCAGAGCTGGGACCACCACGCTGTGTTACCAAGGCCCTATATAACTGCACGACCCACAACCCGCACATATCTTCTTGGAGGGTAGCAAAAAACCTCCGTCTTCCACAATGCCATCCTATCTCATCACCGGCGCATCACGAGGCTTAGGCTATGGCTGGCTTACCCACCTAGCCTCCATCGAGGGCAACATCGTGATCGGCACAGTCCGCGACGTCTTCGCAGTCAAAGCCAAGCTCGCTAAAGAAGGCATCACGGCCCCCAACATTCACCTCCTCAACCTCGAAATCACCTCTCATGAATCAGCCCTCCAAGCCGCCTCCGAAACTGCCCAAATCACAGGCGGCAGTCTAGACATCTTAATTCACAACGCCGCAGTCGTAAGCGAACGCAGCGGGTTTAAGACCGTCCTCGACGACCTCTCTACACCCCAAGACCTCGACTCCGACCTAACAGAAAGTTTCCAAGCCAACGTCGTGGGCACCTCCCACGTCCTCAGCGCCTTCTTGCCCTTGATTCGGAAAGGACACGGCAAGAAGATCATGATCACATCGACTGGCATGGCCGATCTCGAGTTGGTGAATGGGTTCGACATTGCTAATGCGGTACCATATTGCGTTTCTAAAGCGGCAGTGAATATGCTCGTGGGGAAGTGGCATGCTGCTGTGGGGAGGGTCGAGGGGATTTTGGTGTTCTCTGTTAGTCCGGGGTATGTCGATACTAGTCAGGGCAAGCCTCAGAAGGATATGACAGAGGAGGAAATGAAGGCTGCTGGGGAAATGGGAGCCAAATTCGCCAAGTATGAACCGAGCTTCAAGGGAGCTTTGTCAGTGGAGGAGAGTGTGGGTTATCAGTTGCAGTTGTTGGATAGGGCGACGGTGGAGGAGTTTGGGGGTAGTTTTGTCAGTCATTGGGGGAACAAGAGATGGTTGTAGTTCATGCGCGAAAGAGAAATATGCGGGCAAAGTAGCGCTGCCTGTACTGACGGAGCTGCCACAATGACAGCTTTAGCAGGGATACTGCTGCAGCGCTTGCTCTTCGAGACACAAGGACATTGTATTAGCCACAGACATCCATTTTGTTGTTTTATTTAGAGTATGCTTATTAGGATCGCTTGCACCTACCATATCAGCAGCTGTTAACAACTCGACGTCGCGGTGAAGTGTGGTGAGCTAATAATGAGAGCCATACCACATCTCCACAAAGTATGCCTGCCGCCGCTCAACCAACTCTTGTTTCCTGCGTCTGTGCGGTGAAGCCTTCCCCAGGACAGGTACGTGGCAGGCTGACGACGTATTCTCCTTCCTCATCTCCATCATAAGCTCCCTCGCCGCTCGATGAAGTCGTGCTTTCTACACCTCAACTCCGCCATCTTCCTCTCCGGACGAGATCATTTCAAGCGAATCGTCCAACACACAGACACCTTCCTGAGTACCGAAGACACGTAGCTTGTTGCCGTAGACACGCCAGAAGTCGCTGCCGAACCGTGGCATACCCTCTGGAATAGTAAGGTCCTGCTTTGTGAACTTGTGCTTGAGATTGGACGGGTCATACGCAAAAGGGTCGTTCTCATCGGCAGGTTCGAGAGTGGAGTCACCTACACGCTTCCACTGAGCGCCTGGTACTGATGGGGTAAACCCCAGCTCCTCTTGTCTGTTGCAATTGGTCGCCGTCTTGTTCTTTTTCTCGAGCTGGTACAGAGCATCGTCTGTGAGCTGTTTGCCAGCAATGCCTTTAGTGATACTAACAGGTGCTTCTGAGTCCTTCCTCTCTACATCAACATAGGCTCCTTCTCGCTCCAGCTTGGCAGACAGTCTGACAGCCACTTGAGCTGTCAGAAAGCTGTCGAAGCCGGCTTCGTGGAACGCGGACATTGTATTGTATTTTGTGTGCTGCGGGTCCGTGTCGAGAATTGGCGTCTTTTGGATGCTGAGTTGTTCGGCGATCTGCTCGAGTGAGCTGACAGGATTAATATCGCCGCAATTATGGGTCGACATATACTTTGTGTCCACTATCACAGGCCAGAAGTTGTGCAGTTTTCGTTGAAACCCCTCTACGGTGTCAGGGAGCTCGCCGATGAAAGTGCGATAGATGTAGACCATGTCGAGGAAGCAGTTGTGGCCAATGATTATCTTCGGATTGCTACGCAAGAGACCTTGTGCCCGGTGGAACTGTGCTTTGTAGTCATCCATATCGGCATAGACGGGGTCGCCAGTCACACTGTCTCTGGCACATTCGTGCAGATCGAAGGCACTGATGTTACCGCCGTGCAATGCTTCGATGATCCAACGAAATCCCTTCTGCCTGCCGATGCTTTCCTCGAGTCCACGTCTGCGGTCAGCGGCAATCCTGTCCTCGCGCTCTTTGTTAAAGCGCACGATCTGAATAAAGCCCCGCTTGCTGATGGTCACAAGCTCTGGATACTCTGCACGAATGAGCTGGTGGACAAGACGCTTCTCGAACCGTGACAGCTCCTCGGATTGACGAGAACCCTCCTTAAAGGTTTCGTAGCCGACAGGAGCGATGTTCAAGTATTCGGGTGTCTTGACGTTGCGGGCGCTGACCCAGGCATTGATCTCATCTCTGACACGATCCAAGAAGGCCAGCGACTCAATTTCGGTCGGCTTGATCTGGATGTCGGCCATAGCATTTTTGTCCTGCCGTCGCTCGAACTTTTCGCGAGCAATTTTAGCCTCAGCACGTGAGAGATATGGAACACCGGATCTGAACGGTCGTCCAATATCGAAATTGACGCCTAGTAGGAATTCGGCTGCGCCTGACTGGAAGGAAAAGATGCGCTCCACATCTAGTCCACGTTCGCCGATGACTGGGGACAGGTCAAAGTTGTATGGCTTGAGGGTGTATTTGCCGTGCTGCACGTTCTGGTCTACGCAAGTGATGCCGATTTGCAGAATCTGGTAGCGTTCTGCTGCCTCTTTGGTTTCAAGATAGCGCTGTTGTAGCGATGGCTTACCAGCGTCTTTGGCTTTGGCCCACGAGTCCTTGGAGGGCACACCAGAAAGCTCGAGGTCGATCGCCACGAAGTGTGCTTCCGATATGTCGGTAAGAATGTCCAGCAGAAGTGGATAGAAGCTGGTCTTGTCGACGTCCATCGTAGACTGTGCTGTCGAGGGTGCTATTGTGGCGGTCGTGGTAGCAATGCTTGTGCTGTCAGTAAGCGGAAGCGTGGAAGGAAGAAAGCGCTTGGTGAGTGATCGCAGCCAGCCTACCACACGTGAGGAAAGGGCGACGGGAGAGGGCGAGCAAAGTACTTGCGGTCTCGGCTGCGTGGGCGATGATCCGTCTCGCCGCCTCGCACGTGCCTGTGGTATGGAGTGAATGAAGCTCACAGATGTCACATTTAGACCGTTGCAGTAGGCGTTGCCACGTAAAGTGCAGCGTGTGACAGCGCTGATGGAAGACGTACGCATCCAAGGTCGCACTTTGTGTTTGCCGGCGAGACGCTTGCCACCGAGCAGGGTGCAACACACACAGTTCAGGCTGCGGTGGCGACGATGATGAGGTGAAGACGCGAAGAGCATGTCGGGGCATTGGGCACAATGTAGAAGACGCGTTCCAGTGTGGACACCGATCGGCAAAACCTCGGCTCCACCGTCTCGCGCCATCATCGTCCGCAGTCAAGCTGTTGGGACCATAAGCATACCACTCTTCGTCCTCAGCCGCGCGCCGACCAACAATGGCGTTCACGGGCACAGTCACGTATCAGGACACCCTCGACTCGCAATACCTGTCCAGCTCCATCTCCAGCCTGTCGCGGTCTCGTTCCTCCAATTCCTTGATTGTCCGCATGTACAAGCAAGCGACCCAGCTCTATCTCACCAAGCGCTTCAAAGAGGCCTTCGAGACCATCGAACCCATCGTGTCATCGCAGCAATCTGCAGATGGACACCACGGCTCCAGCGATGCGCGGTGTGGTCCCGCGCCAGTCGCGCAAAGCTCCAAGGGCACGCGCACCAAAGTGTGGGTTTTCTATATAAGCCTGCTGCATGCTATAGCAGAGCTGGGTCCAGAAGAAGGCAGGAACACGTTCGGATCTGCGCTATGGAGGCAACTGGTATCCAAAGCCCGAGAAGGCACGATCTGGGACGAGATTGTGCGCCTTGGTTATGGCGGGAACGAAGGAGAGGTCGACCCAGATGTTGTCGTCAACCTAGCCACGCTGCTTTCAACACACATGCAAGACCAGAAGCTGAACCAAGAGCGACTGGAGTCATATCTCTCGGCATCGGCAGAGGCGGCACATGTCGCCTTTTTGCAGGACGGGACGGCAACACCAATGTCAAACACAACATCTTCACCAAGAGAGCTAACTACGCGACTCAAGATTCTAGAGCTGTATGTTCTCCATGTACTTCCTGCCAATGGAGAATGGGATTACGCGCAGCAGTTCATCGAGATGAACGACATGCTGGACGAAGAGCGGCGCGAAGCATTCCTATATGCTCTGCAGAGCCTCAAAGACGAGAAAGATGGCACTGCGCAGCGTGAACGTGAGCTTGAGGAACTCCGGGAGCGTGAGATAGAAGAACAACGAGCTGCCGATGAAGCCAAGCGCAAAGAAGAAGAGCGAAGAGCAGAAGAACAGCGAAGAAGAGTTGCCGAAGCGGACAAAACGAAGTCAAGCAGCTCCACCACCTCCTCTGCAACTCCCAAATCCTCCGGCAATGCTGCAAGCAACGGCAGACCGGCGGCCAATGCCCAGAAGCCGTCTACGCAGCCAGTTTCGAAGTCTTCTGCCAAGCCGCATCAGAAAAAGGCTCCTCGCTCCCAGCCTGTCACCATGTACAGTCGTGCTTCTCTAGTGTTCCAGACCGTGCAGAACATGATCATGCAAGCTAGTCGCAATCTGACAGGCAACAGCATGGCGCTACTGCGGTTGGTAATGTTCATGATTGCATTCGTCCTGATCCTCGCGCGGCGGGACCTTCGCGATAAGCTAAAGCGGACAGTCGAGGGCAGTTGGGTGAAAGTCAAACAGACTGTCGGAATGGGAGTGAAAGTATCGTACATATAGCATTTATAATGGATGACTAGCGATAGTACGGGTTGTCCCGTCTTTGCCACAACGTGTTCGTGTAGGAGGACAGGCACTTGTGACACCGGGGAGTCGGTGCTCGTTGAGCTGCAGAAGTCTTGTCGAGCACCCCGGCAGTTTGTCGAGTGCTTGCCAGTGTGTCGGTTTACTAGCTGTGCTAGCGTTTCTTCGGAACCTCACCGTGGCGTACTGTACATGCATCGGCATCGAATTTTGGGATCGTCGATACCCTTTAACATGCTCCGCTCACTACGCGAACTTGCCTGAGAGTTCGGGAGGATGGGCAACTGCCAATTCCAAATTTCATGCGACACACCATGGCTATCTTCGATGACTATCTTCGATGAAGCGCGTGTAACAGCAGTTCAGCTGATGAATGGTGAGGTGGAGGCTCACCAACCGGACCGCGACCCGTTCCTTTCGAGTCGACCGCTAAGGTTGGTCCCTCCTCCTCCTCCTTCTGTGGTACATCCTGTTGACCAGCAGGGCTGCGCCGTGGCCAATCAGTGTAATCCCCCAATCATCTCTGCAACAATTCCTGCTGCTTGTATACAGTGCAAAGACATAGATGCCAAGCCTGTGGCTGTTTTTGAGCCGCGGCCGCTGCGAACATCGAGGTTGCACAGCGTCCTCTCTGCATACCAACACCGGGGTCGAGACTGCCGCGCGCCAGATAAGCTTTTGCACCTCAGTCCCTGCTATCACTGTACGATGTACGATCTATTCAAGGCAGCAGACAGGCCGTCGATAAGGGAGGAGCGCAGGAGGCATATGGTTGCTCAGCAGGCATGTGGCGCAGTCGGAGTCAGGACACACGTGTAGCTCACTCATCTTTTTCTCCGGATGAACAACGGAGTTCTTGCTCGAGACGGGATTAGGGTTGCTAACTGCAGCTCTGACCACACACCGATGAACCTACTCCAAGGCGCACATCATAAGAAGGTTTTGTAGTCCATTCACGCCCGCATCGTCAGTCTTGCATGTTCATCTCTGTTCTGGTTTGCGCCAAGCCTTGAAACACCGAGATGATCATGTCATAGGCTTCGTGCCGAGCTGCCCGCGCAAGCCGCCTTGCCCCTCGTGGCAGCCTCATGCCAGGATGTGAGCGGCGGCGGGCTTCAGCTCCGACGGCGAAGGCAACCTGTCCGTGACATGGCTTTTCTCCTCTGGGACTGCTCCCATGGTCAGGCTCATGGAGGCGCAGTGTCCGTTGGTGCCTGCATATACAACCATCTCTGAAGGCCGGCGCCTAGCGCGGGAGCGAGCCAGCTTGGAGACGGAGCAACAATCTGCTACGAATCATCGACTACTGAAGGAATGCTTTCCGCATGAGGCGGCAGCGACGAGGTTCCTGAGCAATATGATGGCTGCTGGAAGGCCGCCGAACTCACACCGCTTGTCCGTCCCTTGACGCTTCGAAGCCTGTATTCTATGTAAGAAACTTAGCATGCGCCTGATGCAGACAACCAACGACGACGTCGATCACTTCAGAGTCCAGTTCGTGGTTCATGATAAAGTTGAAGACTGCACGGCCCGGGCAATGCCGAAAGATGACTTTCGATCGGCAGCATGGTTCACCGAAGCTCTATCGATCACGATGCGCTTGGTGGCGAACAGATGTCAGCGGAGCGCACTAAAGACATTGAAGCTGCTCCACATCAACAATAAGACCCCCCCAGCTTTCCCACGTCTTCAACTACCATCGTCAGAATCGGCAGCGCGTCGAATAAGTACGGCACGGCACGACAGCAATCACTCCAGGTTGTCCGTGTCACCATCCGCGCCTCTTAGCTGCATGGCTCTCCGAGCTGCAGTGGCGCAATAGACGAGGGTCCGTCCCGCTGGAGCCACCGCTTGCAGACTCTACATCTAGCGAACCCACCGGGTAGTTCCAGTCGATCTGAGCTGCGAGCATTTTGAACGGTTACACACTCGTCGGACTCTTCGGACGGTCCTCCGAATCTAAAGGAGCAGTTTCCACCGCGCACTGCAGCAATCATTTCTCATACCTGTGTACCCAGCCCTTGGTTCAAATGGGGTTACGGTATCGTGGGTACTCGCACATCCACCCTCGTTGAATCCGGAGACTATACGGAGGCCAGCATGGAAGCGAGAACAGGCAAGCAGCAAGGCGCTACATCCAATGCCTACGGGCGGCGTCGGCAATCCGAGCACTCAGGCAGGATCCCTATCGCAATGCTTCTGGCGCCCTCACCGGAGACAGTCCCAGAACGACCTCCTGCATACCCGACTAGAGATGACAGCCGCAGCAGCTCATCAGGCTTGTCTCAGACACCCTCCAACTCATCGTTCACGACTCCAGCCTCCTTCGCCAGCATCTATCCAGGATCCCACAGGCCGCGCGATCAGACCGCGCAGAGCATCCGTTCCTACGGCAGTCCCTCGGACTCCAGTCCCCCGCACTCAGACTCTTCACTACCCCCAGACACGCTCGATCTGGGGCGCAAACCACGAGCTCCCAGGCCCTCATACAGCGAGGAGCAGAAGTTCTTCATCATGTACACCCGCATCGTGCGAGACCTAAGCTGGCCAGAGATCGAGGACGAATTCGAGCGCTTCTTCGGATCAAGGTCGAAAGGAGGCCTGACGTCGGTGTACTATCGCGTACGAAGAGATTGGGGACTATTAGAAGTGCTCAAGAGTGGCTCCACGTCGTACACCGCCGACTGTCAGGAAGTCGAGAGACGCGCGATGAACTTCTCAACGGGATTCCTCACGCAGATTGGCTATCTCGCCGCCAATCATCATTGAGGGCTTCCCCCGCTCCCCTCCCTCCCCTCCGCTCCTCCCCCAAAGCAAACACGAATGCAGCATCCGGAGCCAGGTCTATATCAAGAACCACGATGTTACGATTCCACAACCCGTTTTCCGTTCTCTTCAATATGACAAATGCTTACATACTACTACCCAGGCATTTTAGCACTATGAGTTTTGGCGCGTGAGTCTGCAACTCGGCTGGGCGCCTGGGCCTCTCAAAATAATTTCATGGCGGAAACAGGGCGTTCGCCCGAGAGGACATGATGAGAACAATTTAGCGAGCGAGGTGTTGAACGCGATTGACTTCAAGCCGGGCGAAGTTCTGCTCTGAGGTCGGCCAGAACTGGATCCTACGAAACGCGGTGGAGGGCGATGATTGGACGTTGACGACGAAGATTGAGAAGGAAGTTTATAACTCGACGTGACAACATAAGGGCGTTGATGAGGTTCGGGGAGGAGTACATAGTCCATTCCGACAAGCTGGCCTTTATGCGAATTCAACAAGCTAGTCTTGTTGCGACTGCTTGTTGCTGAAATACTTGGAGAATTGCTGTGGCGTCTTCTTCTGCCACGGATTCATTCGCCGTTCATATTCGTCGTCGCTGAAATTGCCCGTGTCTGCGTCCCATTCCTCGTCGTCTGAGCCATGAGCGCGATAGCCATATGCATTGCGCCCGAATTCGTCGTCCGACGCAACTTCGTCGTCGGGATAATCGGCACCATACCAGTCTTCTGCATTCTCATCGTCTTCGTCGCTGTCCCAGTCCTTGTCGCTCGGTTCGTCTTCGATGTACGTCTCCCAAGCTGCTTGATCTTCCTCGGTGATGACCAGATAGCCAACGTTGCCCAGGCCGCCTTGCGCATCCACCTGCGCTGCACCGGCATCGGGAGTGGGTGCGAGCACGTACGTGTCGTACACATAATCTCCCTCATCCTCGATCTCAAGGTCATCGTGACTATCCGTGAACGGTAGATTCCTTCGTGACGTACGCTGCCGGTGAAGCTCTTTGCTGCGATGTGGCGGAAGCCTAGGTTTTGCAGTCACCTTGGGCCTTTGCAGAAGGTCTTTCGAAGCTTCCTCCACTGCGAAGCGGTGCAGTTTGTCTGCCATGGCTGCCACGCTCGAGTCAGGCCTCGATGATGCACTGTCGGTGAACGCGGACAGCTGGCTAGAGACCTGCCGTCCTCCACCGTTGATCGCCGAGCCTCTGCCTGGCCGCTTCAGCGTGGTTGTGCTTGTGCATGCTTTGCTATTGCTCCTTCCTTGTTCGGCCAGATCAAGTAGGTCCTGCGGATTTCGCTTCGCGCGGCGCTCGACAAAGGTCGCGATGCCATCATCCTTCTTCCGCTGCTTCCTGACTCCAGCCTCCGGCGTGCTTGGCCTCTTCAAGTGGAACACTCTGCGGTCTTTGCCATCCAACCCTCGACCGGAAGCGTGAGACGATTTCGGTCTTGATGCCTGGCTGTCTGCTCTCTGTCGCAACTTCTGTGCATCAAAAATGCCTCCGGCTTCTACCACGTGCGCCTGCTCCTCTGGAACCTTCTGGCGTATGTAGTGTCCGTCTGTGGTCTCGGTGCCAGTACCAGTGTCCTGTCTCTTCCCAGGTCGCTCCACGACCAGCGCGTCTGGCGCCTGTTCGGATCGCTTGCGCTTGATGCGCACTACCTCGGGGCCGGTCGCCATTGTATACCTCCGATAAGTCGTCTTTGAGAGTTGATGCGATTGCGAAAGTGCTGCTGACACTATGCCTGCATGATCAGAGCGCCCCCAATGCGGCGAGGAGGTTCGTCGTGTTGAGGCGAGGCTGGATGATCACGAGTCCTGTGGCAGGGCGCGATGGAACTGGCACAACTGAGACATTCAACGCCAATGTGGACGCACCGAGGATGACTACGTATCAGACAACAATCATATGTGGGTTGTTGTCCATGCAAGGTACACAGTAGTACGGGCTAACTTAGCCGAAAGGTTAACTTGCCCCACTTGATGGATGAACTCGAGATTCATTCTTTCCAGGTTACTTTCCTTTTTCGCTGGACTTCTTCCACAGATCGCGGGACTTGTCGTCTTCGTCTGAAGATCCAGTCTGATAACCCTTCTCGCTGCGAAGCCCAACACCTGTACGAGCACGTCGAAAACACATGGGCATTAGACTGTTCTACCTGGGCCACGGATGGTGAAAATGACCATTCTTCTGCGCAAAATGGCGCACCGCAAAAGTCACCGTTGCCCAGTCAAAGCCCCGGCTACTCGTAGCACGGCGCCATGGAAGGCAGCGTCCCCCAGTAAACGACAGCCCGCACGGCGACGCGCTTCGACTACTCCTCGAAAGACAGGATAGAAGGGAAACCATTGAGAGACTACCTCAGGCAACTCAACAGTGTCACGTCAGGATGAATGGTCAGAACTGCCAGGCCAGAAATGTCCCGAAAACTGTAACATCGCGCACTCCCAGGGCGTTCGAAATACTGCTCACGTCACTTCTTACACCATAACCCTCCCTAAAGCCTGCTTCTCCCGCCATCTCTGCATAACAATCAGCCTACCACATTATCCCGTGACCCGGTCCCATGATCTACCTACGGCAACACCGCAATCGCCTCAATTTCCACATCCGTCCCCAATGGAAGCTGCTTCGCAGCTACACACGTTCGGCACGGCTTGTGCTCTCCCCAGTACTGCTTGTACACTGCATTCATCGCGGCGAAATTTGCCATATCATCAATGAAGACGTTGACTTTGACAACATTCTCGATGCTCGTGCCTGCGGCTTCGAGGACATTGGTGATGTTCTTGATGATTTGATGCTGCCAATCGTTATCATGAAGAAGGGCAAGGACAAGAGCAAGGGGGGGGAAGTGTGTTTTCGGCTTACGGTTCTGTCCTGGATTGAGCCTTCTACAAGTTGGCCAGTTGAGGGGTCTAGGCCGACTTGGCCAGAGCAATACACCTGATGAGGAAAGTGTTGTGAGTGTGTGAATTCAGGCATAGTGGACGGGTTTGCGAATGTGAGACCCACTGTGCCATTGGCGACGATTGCCTGGCTGTAGACGCCTGGAATCGGTTTGGGTGCATTCTCAGTCAATATGACTTTCTTAGCCATGGACATCCTTGCTTGCAGTTGAGTTCAGGAGTGCGGTCGAGTATGCACAAGTGCTCTTGGAGTATGTCGTTACCTTTCGTTTCGTGCGTAACGTTCTGAAGCTTCAGCCTGGCAACTGCGTAGTCTGGATTTGCGATACAGGTTAGAGAGCGCGCACTATTTTGATGATGTGAGGTCGAAGGGCGTGCGTGCAATCCTTGCTATCGGCCAACAGCTATCCCCCGCCCGCTGCGCCTATCGGCAGCTATCGCATTCGTGGAAGCAGTTGCAGGAGCAGCTTACTCGAGCGATTGGGGGATGTTCAAACAAGCCATGATGACAATAGAAAGACGTTACCGTAACACTGGATTGAAACACGTGAAGAGAAAAACAGGAAGGCGTGGCGCCCTAACTATGCCATTGGTCGTATCGCTGAACTACATACAAGGGTCGCCAAGAAGATTGAAGCAGAACAAGAAGTTCGTATCGTTACACGTGGACTAGGCAGCGAAATCTGTAGAGGCGCGCCAAGGTTGAGATTCCCCATTGCCGGACGGCAGCCATCTGTGGTAGATATTGGAGCTTTGTGTGGTTTGACAAGCTGTTGTTCGTGAGAGGGAACATGTTGACGGCGCACTCACAAGAGGGCACCACGCACCATACGACCATCCTTGGCCTTGCTCTGTACTTGCTGCTGACGTCTGTTGCGGCGACGCCGGCCTTTGATAGAAGAAGACGGCGGGGCTGGAAGGGCTTCGGCAGTACTTTTCGTTGCAGTCGCGGCGGGCTCAGCGGGCGCCCTGTCGTTCTCCTCAACGATTGGGGCACTCACGACAACTCTAGACTCGCCCGGGTAGAAATGATGATTCTCCGCTGCATGCTCATCACGACGCGCTGCAGCCTTTTCTTGACGATGGTCATGGATCTCATGGTATTTCGCGAGCAGGGCTTCGTTGGCAGAAGCCCGTAAGAAGTTGTTGTATTTGTCCATGTCCGTAACCTGGTACGCGCCTCGGCGGCGATAATTCTCGACAGAATTGATGCAGCGAACGATCACCACGTCTGAAGCTGGTAGCCAGTCGGTGATTTCCATGAAGACGTCAATCGGCAGAGGGGTGTTCGAGACGCGCGCACAAATAGCCGCCTTGAGCTTGCTAACCTTGCTCCAAGGGCGTAGCTCGAGAGCAAGGGCGGCCTGGTAGATGTCGATAAGTTCAGAGAGCTTGATCTTGTCCAGGTTAGGTGGTGCATAGTTGATCAATTCTTTCTTACCCTGGTTGTCTTCCACCCACTTAAGCGCAGCGCTGATGGCCTCCGGGGTCGGCATCTCTTGGACGTCCAAAACGAGTGAAATTGCCTTATGACCTGAGCTGGTACCAAGTTTGGCATTCGTGAGAGGTGCAATTGGGCTCTGACCTCGAATCCCAGCAACAGCGACATTTTGCCCCTCCTTCATGCCGGGATCGGCGTTCGATAATGCCTTCTGATTTGTCCTACAAAGGTGAAGGATGTTAGCCATCCCTCCCATCACAGGTTCGGGACCTCAGACATCTGCTTGGATTGAAGGCAGCATAACGCGTTACAATGTCCCGTCTCAATACCAGGCGTGATTGACTGGGGCACCAGGCGATACGTCGAGCCCTTTGCACTTACCTCTTCTCGTCCTTTGCGATCTTGTTGGGCACCAGGAACAGCCGGCTGGCAGCGGTGGAGAGACGTGTAAGTGCCTTCAGAGGTATCGACTTCACGAACTGGTCGTTACTGTACACGTCCACCGTCTCGGACTTGGGCGGACTATCGATGTCCCCATTGTCGCGCTTCTTGCTGAATCTCTACCGAAAGCAAAAAGTGTCAGCTGGACTGGGGTGTCGGGGGATGCCATGACACCTTAGTCGCCACACGTATCAAAAGAACATAGGGCGCCATCACAGTGCGCTATTGCCACATGATGCTTGACTGCCTGAGGCGTGGCGCGGTACCGTGGACCTCTTGCACTTACCTGAAAGTTGGAGCCAATCTTGACGACCTGACCATCCATCGTGCGGAGGGGTTTGTCGAAGTAGCCGCCGCACTGAGGATGATAGAACATGTGGAGACCAGGCTGCGTCCAGTAAGGATTCTGATGCCAAAAAGGTTCAGTCGCTTGTGGTGATGCTTGTTTGTGTGGGTGTCCAAAGTCTTCTGGTCTATAGTGGTAGTAACAGCCTGGTTGGAGGTTGCGGTAGTTGTTTTGTGTTGAATTAGAACAGGTGTGAGGATGTTGTTGTCGTTGATGATGGTCATTTCGAGTCCGAGTAGTGTTCATTTGCTGCTGCGGAGACCTGGAAGACTCCAGCGAATGAACATCGACATGGGAAGCCTGCGCGTGCATAGCATTTATATGCTGCTTGAAGATTTTCCGTACCTCCTGTGAATGCTGCTGCCCATATGAAGCATCGCTGAAGCTCATACTCGCATCCATGATTCTCAAGCAGCTGTCAACGGACTTGGTGATCTTGGGGATATATAAGGTCCTTTATGTTCGAAACGTGTCCTTGTTTACAGCCGACAATAGCATGTGTTGAACGTTGCAATCCATCACATGCTGCATTCACCAACTCAGCGTCGCAGCGGTTGCCTGAGTATGACGCCACTAAGCGAAGCGAGTATGCATGTGCCGTTAGCAAGCGAAAAGAGCAACGTCCACAGAATGACATCGGCACTCTAGCGAAGTTCTACACAACGGATCCACCCTTCATACGTCAAGTAACGTGTCTTGTGGATGTGCCACTACGAACGCGCTTGGGATTTTCATGATGCCAATCCAGGCAGGACTTTTTGTCGCAGTGTTGTATCGCTGCTGCCCCGATAAGGTCACAATATCGATATAGTGACTCGGAGCTACATGACCGGATGGCCAAAATAGTGTCGATTGCGGGTCAAAGGTCATCACCCCAAAAACCGCTTAATCTCGCCTCCCACGCCTTCGAGGTCCAGCAGGAAAGTATCGTGACCAAAAAGCGATCGATCTTCTCCGAGCTCGACGTGAGTCACGCTGCGGTTGCCCACACGCCGCAGTGTCTCCGCTATCTCGCGCTGCTGCCACGCTGGAAATAGAATATCAGAAGCCACGCCAAGCACTAGAGTTGGGATATCGCGTAACGGGAGCAGCCCTTTGACGAGGTCCTCCGGTGGGACTGACGACTGACTTGGATTATGAGAGTCGGAGATGGTGGCTGCCATCATATCCGCAGACGATTCTTGCTCTTGGTACGGCTCGTCTGGCAAGCTTAATGTGCAGCGGTTCTGTTTTGCTTGCTGGAGGAACCTTCCTTGCAATTTGTCCGCATTGGCTTTGCGTCGTTCGACTGTCGCCTCCTGCAGTTGTGCTCCTAGATCGAACAGATCCATGGCCTTGCTCACGTACAACAAGCTATTCGCATCGTACTCGAGACACCACTTCTCACCCGCGTGATCGAGGTATGTCTCGATCAAAAAGTCCGGACACAGCGCCGGCGGTTTGCTCGCATCAGCACGCTGGCGTCCAAAGCGCTTCTCCCACTCTGGACCTGATCGATAAGTGATGGTGGCAATCTCTCGTGCGAGCTTCATACCAGTATGGGGCGGAATGGCTTTGTAGTAGTTGCCGCGCGTCTTCGACCAGTTAGGGTCATTCATCAACACCTGTCGCTGAGTGTGTCGCATAGCGATGCTGTACGGATGGCTTCTTGCACAACCAGACACGGACACGATGCGGGCGACACGCTCATTATCCAGCACTCCCGCAGCCAGAGACTGCATGCCGCCCATGCTGCAGCCAACGCTTGCATGCAGCTTGTCGATACCCATTGCATCAAGCAGCCTGAATTGCGCGCGCACCATGTCAGACATGGTCAGGATGGGAAAGCTGGTGCCGTAATGCTCGCCGCTCACGGGGTCCTTGCTACTGGGCCCAGTACTGCCATAGCACCCGCCTATGACGTTTGTGCATATCACAAAGTACTTGTCTGTATCCAAGGGTGCACCAGGTCCTATGAACTTCTCCCACCAGCCCGGCTTGGGGTTGGCCTCGGTGCTATGGGCATGGCTACTTGCTGACAAGCCAGTGTGCAACAAGATCGCATTGCTCCTGTCCGCATTCAAAGTGCCCCATCCCTCCCATGCAATGTCATACTCAGGCAGTATGCCGCCCCAGTCAAGCAGGAATGGCTCTGGGGAGTGGAAGAGCTCGGTCTTGCCTGCGGTGTAGGAGGGCTCGGGGCCTGACAGCGAGCGTTTCGTGTTCAGCTGCCTCGTGCGATCCTCTTGGCTATCGAGACATGGGAACGACAGTTGCGGGTTCGTGATGGAAGAGCCAGCGGGGGCATCATCCTTCACGGCTTGTGCTGCGAAAGCTTGGGCGGGACGTCTCGAGTTTTGGGATATCGTTCGCTGCTGCAGGCGTGTGCGTGACGTTTTGCGGCACGCTAAATGTGCAGAGTGATATCTCGAAGGCACCGCTCCGGGGAATTGTCTGGCGAGGGAGTGTAACAGTGCTCGAGGCGTGCTCATGTTTGCAACCGCCGCGAATAGTTCCGGTTGTCGCTATGTATACCACAGATACCATCGAAGGAAGCAATTGGAGATCAGGATGTCCACAAGCGAGCCGGTGTGCTCACTCGTGGCTGGCGTGGATCTCCTTTCTCGGACTTAACACGGCGAACTCTACCTCATATGTACCTCCTACTATGTAGGGGGTAGTGCTGGAATCTATATGGCGCCTCTCACGCCCTTCCGGCAATGCCCATATAACCGTCGATCTGAAGAGGCATCTCGTTCCGGTCCGGTTATGGACATGGGACGGCTCATGAGCCTAGAACAGCCACTCATTCACATGAGGCACAACGAAGCACTTGCGACCTCCGCGCACGAGTAGGCGTCGACCTTGCATAACAAATAACGCGGCGTGTAGATTGAACTGTGCTGCCCGGCAACTTGCTCCGCGACCGTGCTCCGCTGCACAACGCTAGGTGCGCCACGAGACACTAGCCTGTGCAGATCATGGGGTGCCGCACTACGTACTGCAGTAATGCGAAAGGGAACTTGGGAAGGCACTCTGTGCTCTTAAGCTTATAAGGTGCCGCATGATGCAATGCGCGTTGTTCGACCCTTGGTTCCACGGAAGCAGCATTTCGCATCCTTGCCGTTATATGCAAGATGGACAGATTAAGCCGAATCATGTCTCGGCTACGAGCGAATTCATACCGGAGTCGAGACCTGCACACTATGGATATTCATCTCGACGATCAGGGTGTGCTCATGTGGTCCAGACATGATGTCGAGAACCCCAAAAACTGGTCGAAACGACGGAAGTGGTGTATCACAGCAGCTTGTATTGCCTTAGTCACCAATGGCAGCATGGCGTCGTCCTCGCCCTCTGGTTGTCTTCCCAGCATCTCCGAAGGCCTCGGAGTGTCAACAGAGGTGTCAAAGCTGACAGTGACTCTGTTTGTCCTCGGCTTCTGTTCTGGACCTGCTCTTTGGGCACCGCTCAGCGAGTACTTTGGGCGACGACATCTTTACATCGGGACATTCTTGTGCTACTTCTCCTTCACCTTCTTGTGCGCCTTCGCTCCAAACATAGGTGCCCTGCTCGTTGGAAGATTCCTGTGCGGCACATTTATTAGCGGAGCGCTATCGAACACGCCAGGCATATTCGCAGATCTGTGGGGGCCCACGGAGCGCAATCTATGCATGATGCTTTTCACCTGCACGTTGCAGATGGGACCTGCGATAGGGCCTATAACAAGTGGCTTCTACCAATTGAAGCTCGATTGGAGGTGGAATGAAAGTCGTCGTCACAGCACCATACTGAATGTCAGCGACTAACGCATTGTATAGTTCTACCAGTTGCTCTGGCTCGCAGGAGCTTCGCTGTTCTTACTACCCTTTATACCTGAGACACTGCCCTCAAGGGCGTTACTCAACAAAGCGCGACGCATTCGTAACGCTCGCATACCTGGCTACGAGGACATTAGGGCACCTATCGAAATCGAAACTCGGTCCCTGCTGGCGATCTTCAAAGTCACCCTAATAAGACCCTGGTCCATCCTGCTCGATCCGATTGCAGGTCTGATCGCCATCTACATCACAGTCATCTATACTTTACTTTACATGCTCTTCACCATCTTCCCCATCGCCTTTATTGACATTAGAGGCTGGAACGCAGGCGTCGGCGAACTCCCTCTGCTAAGCGTATGCATTGGCGCGTTCGTCGCAGGCACCTACGTCTACTGGGATTCCTCACGACAGCGAAGGAACATCGCCGCTGGTCACACACATTGTGCCGAGGATACACTTCCAGTAGCAATGACTGGCTCTATCTGCTTTCCCGTTGGAATGTTCCTCCTCGGGTGGAGCGGTGCCTATGCCAGCGTGCATTGGATTGTGCCTTGCATTGGTGGAGTCATCTTATCAGTTGCTATTTCCCTGTTATTCGTGGCTTTCTTAAGCTACCTCTCCGAGACGTACTTGATGTACGCGGCGTCCGCGCAGGCTGGCAATCAAATAATGAGGTCGGCTTTTGCCGCTGGAGCTCCGCTCTACACACAGCAAATGTTTGACAAACTTACTGTGGAAGGTGGAGCTTCGCTCATTGGTGGCATTGCGATTCTGCTGATGCCCATACCTTTCATCTTTTACAAGTATGGTGCGAGTATACGTGTCAAGTCAAGGTTCGCTCCAACACCGGAACTGAGAGCAAAGGAACAGTTGTCAAGGCCAGAGCATGCATCGGTAGCGCAACAAGCAGCAGGCGACGATAATGACGATAATGATAAAGTCAAGCGAGAGGCAGTCGAGAAGCCAATAGTATCAGACAGCGGTAGTGACAGCGACAGACGTTTTGATGATCAGGGCGATGTAGAGAAGAGTGATAAACATTCACCGTAGTACAACATACACAGCTTAGAACACGCGACTCATAACTAGAGCCTGGCACATCACCTCGCACAATGCTCGTCACGTCGAGGATAACTGTCTATTGCAACCCTTTCACGAAATAGATCGATGTCTGCCAAATTCTCGCCGCGGTATGTGCTGCAACACCGCTCGGCAAAGCCTGCGTTACGACATGGTCTGCAGTGTCCGCGATCTGGTCTGGTGCAGAGACGATAGGCAGGATAGCTAGGCTACTACCCTCAGGTGTCACGACTGAACGCCAATCTGTGATCTGAAGTCCTCAATTGCGCGTCTTGGCCCAATCTCAGTACTGGAGTCAAAGGTTGGAAGCAGCAGCCTGATATGTAACCTCTGCGAGGACACCCAGGAGTTTGCGATGGTGGAAGCCACGGCACGTAGTTGCTGCTCGAAAGAGGCAAGATACGGTCTGTGTCATCTGAATCATACAATACACATCAGCAAATACCTCCAACCGCATGAGTATAGCCTCGTCGCAGAGGTCGTATTCTACGGTATTTGTTCAACAGCCGAGGTATGCTCACAAGTAGAAGTCTTTGGTACCGTGGAAGCAGTAGCCAGCACCTTTGTTACTTTGACCAGTGGTCTGCCAATCCTCAGAATTGTCCCAATACTGATGTGGTGCACCGTGAATCCCGGCGACCTGAAAGTAGGCCCCTATATCGCTAGAGTTGGCTTTCTGCCATTGCTGCATAGCAACGATGAACAGGCTGAATTATTCTTTCCCCGTGGTGGTAATGTCTTTGCGAGGAGGCGTGGCGTTTGAGCGACACCAGACCGTGCTATCTGCAGCTAGACATTGGTAAAGCTCAAGCAAGCGAGCCCAATGGTCAGCAAGAGTTCCTTATTGGCAAGTCGAGGTAAAGTCTTGCGAAAGTTGGGCGCTCGAAGAGAAATGCTTCCATCGATACAGCTACCCAACACGACCTTTATGGTGCAGCATGATTGCTGTTGTATGCAGGACTTGGACCCGATCGGAAGTGTGCTGTAGACGATTCATGCCATTCCCGTATCTGAGGCGATTGAGCTCCAATGAGGTCTTGGCCAGACTCGGCTGGATGAATCAGTCTATGCCATTCTCACCACTGCACGAGCACTGGCTGCATCCTGCACGTGGGCAAAGCTGGACCAAACGCGTCAGCAAACCTGTGAAGACGATCTGCCCCCTTCATTTACTTCACCCCAATTTGAGGTTAAGCTTGTCATCAAGTCAGCCACGGTTTGTGTAAATGCTGCTAGACTATGAATCGCGCCAATCATGTCATGGTGTAGCCGACCGCGTTCTCGTGCGTCCTGTATGTAGCGTGAAGAGGCAGAATACTGCATAGGGGTGGCCGATCGGAACCAGGCACCATAGGTTAATGACAGTCAGCTATCGCAAAGTCTGTCTGCAGGGCGCATATCCTGAGTCTCAGAAGAGCATGAGTCGGATTGCGGGCAAAAGCAGTGCCGAGATAATCCAGGAAGAAGAAGACGGCCCTCCTGAGTCCAAAGAGCTTCATTATGGAACAAGTAAGTGGTCAAGAAGGCCAAACGCAAGCACTTCGACAGTTCCTGCCCATCGTAGTCTGAGCAGAACTCCATCAGATATATCATGACCCCTTTACATTCGTAACGCGACAGCCGCGAGCTCTTGACGATATTAGCTAACTCTCCCATTTACGTGATAAGGCAGCTCCAGCTATCTTCGAGTTTTGACACTGTCCGTAAGTATGCACCACCGCCTTTGGACACAAGCGGTCACGAACAGTGCTTCACGACATCCGCGGCGCGATAGCACCGCACGGCTCCTGTGTTCTATGTGCATCCCTTGACACATATCCATGAATCTTGGTTTGCGCGCAGCGTGCCAATACAATCCGGCATTCTCGTTGCATGCTGCTTGTCGATCGTCTTTCCAGCGTGTGTCGATGCCCGGGTGTGCCACGATGTGCACGATGTGCACGATGTGTAGTCAATCAATGCATGATACGTCCGTGCCAGTAAGCAGGTGACAGCACTTGAGCAGCTGAACGAGAAGTTGGTGCAAGAGGTGAGGTGAGGTAAGGTGTTTTGGCAGCAAAAGGTAAGGTCGATCAGCGACGCAAGGGACCGAGGGCTTTCGGCTTTCTCCGGAAACCGACCGTTCGCCGTCGGGCCGCATGCCGCATGCCGCAAGCTGCTTCACCTGACTATCTCACAGCAAGAGTCACCGAGATCTGGTCCATGCTGTAATGAATAGCATTGACTGCTGTATCTCAGTCTCTTGCTGGACGTAGTTCCTTGGCGTCCGGCTTTGATCGAAGGCTGCTTCTCCTTGAATCTGCATTGCAGCAGCCATGAGGACGTGAAGGTATGCTCACTTCGTCTTCACCCAATGATAACAGTCCTCGTGCTCGGTAGCACCACTTCGATCGCGTCCTTCAGCGCCACTCCCACCGACTTCAGACGCGCAGCTCCATAGCACACCGATGCAGCGCCTACGTACCAAGATTCCAAATGCGTCTCCTGGCTCCTACATCACGAAGCGTGAGGTAGAGGCAAGCGCAGTGTTCGCGAACCCATCTTCTTCAACCTGAAGGACCGAAGGCTCGACCACGACAATCCCGAGGACGATGTCCACGTTATCGAGACACCCAACAATGATTGTGACCGCTGCAGCGTGCAACAGAAGCAACGACTATGGCATGTCCAATGGCACGTCGAAAAGGAAACTGGACTACGGTTATGAGAAGTGCAGCTCAGAGATGTTGCCACCTAGGAGAGCTGTCAGCAGTGATGTCGATGGCGGACATGCGCATCTTGTGGTTTCCACAAAGGGTATGTGAACAACTTGACTTGCAGTCTTATGGCAATGTACGAAGGCAATTGTCTGAACATGTGTCGACGCACCGATGAACCGGTATCCAAATTACGGTGTATTGCATTATGACATGCAAGCATAATCTGAGTCGGCCTCAACCTCTCCCCTGAAATCCACGCTTGAACGCGTTTGCGTGCGGCTGCGGCTTCCTGCGTTCTTGCCTCCGATCGTCCGCAGCGGGAAACTCGGAAATTACACTCAAAAGAATCATTCCAAGAGACTGTATGAATGCTAACGACGAAAGAACTTCTCTTCACTTCTCCTCGTTCACGGATGCCAACGCTTTGCGTCGCGGAAGTCACTCGCATGTGACAAGACACGACCCCACATTGCTGCCTCGATAGGGCGATCCTTCCACATGTGCACCACTTCAAAGACTTCGACTTCGACGCTGAAACAACAACTTTACAGATCATCAACAACTGCTCTAGAACCATGCTGAAGAGACAATTGCGATCTGACACTGCTGCCGAAGCCACGGGAACACCAAAAGTCAAGAAAATCAAGGTCGAGCAGGTATGTATACTGAAGGCAGGAAGGCATAACGCGCCGTATAGACATGCGCCCTTGCGGCGCGCTTATGCCTCGACGCTGATACCAAAGAGACCAGAGGCCTTCCGTACATGGCTAACACCCTTGTTTTTGGGGCAGGTCAAGTACTTGTGCCACACGTGCAGTTCAAAACGCCTTGCGAAGAATTTTCCTGACTACAACCCTTCGAGCGAGTGCGAGCATCCTATTCATACCTGCAAGGCATGTCTCCGAAAATGGGTCGATGTGCAAATAGAGGCGGCGCAGTTCGCGACTAGTGGTGAAGATGGCAAGGTCAGTATTTAAGCAGCCGAATTCGCATCTACACAGAGCGCTCACGCAGTGACAAAAGACACGACGGCTTCTGGCATCTGTGATTGTCTTTTCATTCAACACCTAGCATCGAGGCAAAGGCGCGCCGCTTGAGGGTATCTCACAGCTGCGGGCGCCTTTCTGAGCTGCATGCCATGTCTTTCTGTCTTTGGTGTACGTACTAATGTCATGACAGGCCTTTGGCGTCAAGTGCCCCGAATGTCCAGCCGTTATGAAGAACGTCAACATTCAGACCGCGACTATCAAGACCATGTATGGCCGCTTCGAGATACACGAGCGCAAGCACATCGCCGATAACACACCTGGCTGGCGTTGGTGCCTATCCCCGGACTGCGAAGCTGGACAGGTTCACGGGAGCAAAGTCGTGGACGACCCTAACCAGAAGCCGAAACCGAAGACCATGTCACAACATTGGTTCAAGAAGAAGGATGACCCAGATCTGGTCGACATTTCCACATGCAACGAGTGTGGTGCTCAAGCTTGCGTCGCCTGCGATCGTCCTTACCACGAGGTACACGAGACCCATAACACCCACGGCATATACCACACCGCAGTAGCCTCCGCGTTCGCTAACCAGAACACCAGGGCGAGACGTGCGCAGCATATCAAACACGCATCAAGGACCGTACAGAAGAAGAAGATCAGACCATGTTGGCTATCAGCAAGCTCACCAAGAAATGTCCGACCTGTAAGAAGAGCATACAGAAGGATGGTGGCTGCTCTTACATGATCTGTGGGTACTTGAACATGTCGACTTGTCAACATTGGTGCTAACGAGATACAGGCACTTCTTGCAACGTTCCGTGAGTACCGCGTCGCATTGCACCGAACTCGAAGCAGTGGCCCTGCCTCCCAGCCTTGGATCATGACTTCATAACTATCAGTTCCCTGACTGTTGTCAACTTGTCGAGACTCTTGCTAACGAGTTACAGGTTCTGCTGGAACTGCGCAAGTGTCTTCGAGCGTAGCCACTTCTGCAAGTGTCGACCCCGCCCAGCCAATGCATGAGTAGGTGTAGAGTCTTATCACGAGCAAGTTTTGAAGGATCATGCGGCTGGGCATGACACTGGGCGGACGAGTATTGTCCCAGAGAATGCATGATGTATTGGGAACTCAGACCATCTCTTGTTGGCAATCAGAGCATTAGAACAATGCTGATGCATAGCTACGTAATGCTAGAACATTGAGATATTGATCGTGTCGCAAGGAATACAATACAAAACTGCTCCTGAGTGGCCGTCATAGCCAGACTGCTGTTACAAGCCGACTATCCTCCATACTGACAACACCTGAACAATCAGGGAGTCAATAGATGTTGGGAGCACGTGAGAAGTCAAGAGTAACGCACAGCCCCCACAACCTAACAGGGTCCCCTTTCAACGAGAAGGCCTCGCGCCATCCGGACGTTCATGTTCGTTTGCGTTGCGCCCAATGATCCGTCGGCATACTATCGCAGCTTACCGAACTGCTGTAACCTGCGACATAGAGACACTTATTTGGCTCCCTTTATAGCACGCTACAAAAATTGTTCTGGGGTTTCTTGTGCTGCACTCCGCAGACACGGAGGCTGTAGGGCTGACCAGTAGTGCGCGAATGTATCCTGTGCACCAATCATACGCGAATTCCGCTAAGCGATTGATGGATACACTCACTTGACATTTCCAATGCTGCCGTGATGAGTGCCGAAGTCGACGGACAGTCTGCCGCCAACAGTGCGCTCGTATCGTATCGGAAGCTGCGCGATACTGAGGGGGCCTTTACGGACATCAGTCGGCTGCGGTGGAGTGAGTTCGCCGCGAATGTTCGTCGACATCTTCGTCGCTATCTCGGACGAGCTGTGGCCTTGCGCGAGCAAGTAGACCAGTTTGGTATATGCCGCTTCCGTTGTCATATCGTAACCGAGCATGATACCAGCCTCTACCAGCTTCCTCGCTGGCTCGTAGGCATCGCTGACACTGCCGTGGAGGCACTGTGTTACATTTACAATCACCACACCCCGATTCACCGCCTTCTGCAGAGCTGGAATGATTTCGAGGGGCATGTTGCCGGCACCAAAGGTTTCTAGCACGGCACCACGGATGTTCGACGAAGCTAACATGATGCACTCAATGATAGCTGCCGTGATCCCTGGCCATACTTTGAGCACAACAACCTTGCTGCTGTCCACGTCTACGATCTCCTTGGTTGTCTTCTTGAGATGTTCTTCTTCTGGATGCAGCAGGTTGTCGTAGTGGACCGTGATGCCAGTTTCCGAGACTGTGGCTAGAGGACCAGCGTTCGGGCTGTCGAAGCCGGAATAGCTTGAAGCGCTGATCTTCGTGATCCGTGTCCCTCTCAACAGCTTGTGCCCAAAGTACACGCAAACTTCCGGTATCCGCAAATGACTCGCCAACACGATTGAGCCGAGCAAATTGTCAGAGCCGTCACTATCTGCGAAGAACATGCTTCGCTGAGCGCCGGTCAGAATGACGGTCTTTTCCAGATTCGGCATCAGCATGAAAGACAGTGCCGCTGATGTGTAGCCAAGCGTGTCGGTACCGTGGCAGATGACGAACGCATCGAAGTTGTTCTCATTGGATCTGATCGTCCTTGTAAGCTGGTTCCAGGTTGGAGAATGCGCAGTAGAACTGTCCAGGAGGGGACTGAATTCCAGGACGGTACATCTCACACTCGCGCCATTCCTATCTCTTGGCAATCGCAAGCTCGGCGCATTCCGCCTAACACCATGCTCATCAACGATCTGATGTCGCGGCACCGACGTGCCATCATTGAACATTGGCTTCGGGGTCAAGACTTCATCGAGGAAGAGCTTGCTGGTCACCAGTCCGTCCTCGGAGTCCTGCATACATATGGTACCTCCGGCGACGATGAGCAGGATCACTGGTTCGTCAGGGGGTGTCTGGTCGCCTTCTGTCATGCTTTTACCGTTTTGGCAACACTCCCTGTTGTTTGCAACAAAGTGAAGCAGGCGGAATATACCAGAAGACATGGGGAGTAGGAACGGTCTTTTTCAGGATACAACGGAAATTTGTATGTTAGATGTCGCTACGAGGGGGAGAAGAAACAGACGACGAACGGGGTGTGAAGTACAACGATGCTGACTGTAGGTTGCGTCTCGGGAGAAGATGTTTCTGATCGCCAGTACAGTAGTTCTAGTGAAAGAAAACTCTGATCGCCCCGAGCCCAAGCCAGTGCTCCAGCTGGGGAGGGAAGCTCCATTCCCAGTGTTGGCTACGTGATAGTAGAGCGCCATGGAGAGCCCGATGGCAATTTTGAAGGGGTAACAGAAATGCGTGCGATAGTCTCAGGGTCGCGTGGTTGAAAACTACCCCCTACCATTTCGATTGCCGCTGATGTCTGAAAATGCTGATCTAGCCACGAATGGAGCAGGCCGCGCAGGTCTGAGTATGGAGATGTCTCTTGGCATCTCCTCACCTCATTCCTTGAACCTACCTCGTGTGCATAATGCAACTGCATATCGCTGTGCAGACAACGAGCTCAACACCCAGAGTCACATACCGTCTCGACTGGCCGCACGCGACCGTCAGCAGGCATTACCGCATCCCAACACGGGCCGGCTTGTGTTCCATACAGTGGCGCTTCCACTCGGCGGTCATGGTGGAAGTTGGAGCACTACACATGTCATTCTGGCAGCGTGCCTAATGTGAGCAAAACTCGTAACGGATGTGAGCTGACGCTTGCCATTGGACCTCTTTCACAAGGCATCGAACTGGGAATTCTCTATTTCTCACCGCTCGCGCTCTCTTCTGGCTGTCCCATCATGCCCCCCAGCGGAGCTCTCCCAGGATCGTCCACACACGCTGTCACGTCTCGAGTCGTTCTTGTGCTGCGTCACTGACACGTGCCTCGAGTCCGCTCGATAGCAGCACTTTGGCACGAAGACGAGCATTTGATCGTGGAAAGTGGCGTTGATTATGCCCTCCATACCTTTACCAGCACCGAGAAGAACCAGTTCGACGGCAAATGTCCCTCATCACATATAGACTACGACAACGACCCCGCCTCATCAGACCAGAAGCATCAAATCGAGAACGACGAGGAAGATTCCGAAGCTTGACAGGCGGGAGACTGTTCAGAACCTCAACTCAACTGACGCCAGCGGCGCGGCCCTCCTGCGTACAACTGGGCAGTCTACTGCGCATCTGCAACATCGTCACACACTACGAGTTCGAGTTGCGCGGACGTGACAATGCCTTCAGCCCGCACATCTGTTGAACTCGGCTTGACCTCATCAGCTGACAACTTGGCTGGGACCTCATTGCAAAGTACCAGTGACGTCCCGCCGGACCAAGCAGCTGCTTCGGCGTCGACACCTGTCGAAGTCGCGTCAACCTCATGGAATCGTGTCACTGCATTTGAGATGTATTTCGCGCCTATAATGTGACATATTCAGGCTTGCACGATGCGCCAGGTCGACAAGCAACCAATATATTCTAGGGCAGCGTAGACAACACTGACGTCTCAGCCTTCAATGGGTAAGCGGAAGGCAAATGCTTTTGACGGAGATCGGCTGGAAACCCCTGGGCTCCCCCTGATGGTTCCAAACGCCTGCGAGCATAAGTCAAGTAGTCGCGTTGGCCGTGCCGAAAGGCAGCCACTGTTCGACCAAGTATATTCAAGAACTGCACTTATTCAAGCCCATTCTTTGCCTTCCTAAGCCCGCTGGGTCTGCTTCTTCATGCTCTTTCTCTGCTGCTTGTCTTTCTCCTTCTCCAGGAACTTCTTCTGTTCCTCAGCGCTCATTCTGCTCAGCTTCCTGTCGCGCTCCTCTTTCTTCAGCTTATCGCTCTGCGTCCTCCTTTCCTCTGCTTTCTCGTCTTCGTCAATCTTGCGAAGCTTACGCGACTCCTCTTCGCGAGTGGCTCTGATCTTACGCATGGCCTCGGGCCGGAAGTGTGCGCTGTTAACCAGGTGATCGGGCATGCGCAGGAAATAAGCAAAAAGCGCGGTGCTAGTCGGGTTGGCGTCGAGTTTCATGGACAAGGATACACGCTTCCTCGGGACAGTATCGTTCAGCCTGGTATGAGATTAGCATATGTCTTTCGTGTTCGTCATCGGCCCAGGACATACTTTTTTGGCGCATCGATTGGTTGGTCGGATACAATTAATGCCTCGAGATCCTCGCCTGCTTCCGTAACAGCCTTGATCAGCTCGGGTGTTAGCATGGCTTCGGTAACTTCAGCACTCTCCGACATGACCGTGGCCCATTGAGGCAGCTTTGGGTGATCCTTGGTGGAAGTCAGGCTGACATCGTATCGATCGTCGCGTAGCTGCTTCATCTTATCCTTGTGCACGACTGCCCAGACGAAACCGTCGTATTTGCTGTCCTTGGACGAAGCAGAGGGTAAAAGGTCCTTCTCTTTGCCATCGAAAGCGTACGCTGTCGCCTCGAGCCTCTCCACTGGCAGAGGCATACTTTCGAAGAAGAAAGAGGCCGCATACTCAAAGAACCAGATGACAGGGTTGTAGCGCTTGTGGAGTGTGAGTTTCAAGTCCAGCCATGCCACATTCTGTCTTCCTGTCGCATACGAGATCCACTCGTACTTGCTCTTCTCCTTGTAAAAGTCGTCTGGCACGCCAGGGTTGCCACTCGGTCGCGACTCTTTTCTGTGGTCAAAACCTATCGACGCGAACTCGGATTCAAGAATGTGGAGATGCGTCTCGGCCCATTGCTTCACTTTCTTCTTGTTCGCTGCTGCGCCCCATGTGTTGACCAAAACCACGATGAGTAAGATAGGAATGATGACGAGCTCCTGATAGAAGTCGGCGATCGTGACACGCTCCCATACGCGATACCATTTTGTATATGGTCGTCCTGCGAGACCCATTCCTGCGCCAAATCCGCCTGCAGTGGCTTTCGAAGATGCCGTCGCGGCTGCATCGTTGAAGACTGACGTTGCAGCATGACTAGGAGGCACTGGCGAAGCCGCTGTCGCGAAGTCGGCGAAGTCTACAACTGTCTATCAGTACATCCTACCCTCTGCATACGTGACCAGCTGTCAAGGTGGTGCTAAACTACATACCATCAGCTTCTGAGGGTATTGCTGACGATGCAGACGAAGCTGCACCGCCAAGGACCTCTTGTACCCTCTTGAACAGGCCAGCCATCTCTTCTGAGAACAAGGAGATGCTGCGTTTCCCCTGCTGGTGTTGGCGGTGTCGTGGTGTTGAGAAGGCAATGCGTCTCCGCTTCGGGCCGTCAAGATGGAGCTCGCGAGATGGCTTTCTTCATGACAAGTGGCGTCACTACCACAACAGCAACCCGTGAGGCGGCGCGGTATACTGGAGCCATCGGCTACGACGTAGGAGTTAGGAAACTGATCACTGCTGACAGCGCATGAGACAAGCCATTGCTACAACCGCCACTGCCGATAGCACAGCTTCCGCTGAGGAAGTAGCTCGAGCTACTCCACTATTCTAACCTTGCGCGCTTCCTTGTTCTTGCATCGAGTCGGCTTGAAAACTTGACCACACCTCGTTGCCCATCAGTAAGTATATCTAGCTAGGCCTCAGCTATCCCTCTGAGCCTCCGAGGCCATACTTAGAGGGTTGGCAGCACTATACTGTATAGTCTGGTACAGGGCCAGTCACTCATACCGTCCGGTTTGATCACATCCTACAAGATGGAACGCCAGGGACCAGAGCTTCCCAAACACAGGAAGCCAGCCGATCTTCCACCTGCAGTATCGACAGCATCGTTCTGGCATAAAGAGCCATCAGCTTTACTTATCGGCCATCGTTCCACACGCAATATACCGGAAACTGCCGACGTTGTGGTCATCGGCAGTGGCATCACCGGTGCAAGTGTAGCTCATCATCTACTTACGAGCAACGATAGTGACTCGAAGCTCGACGTTGTGCTCCTTGAAGCCAGAGAGGCGTGCTGGGGAGCTACTGGACGAGTGAGTACAGCACATTGCCCTGGGTCGTGAGCAGCACTAATTTCTCATCCAGAATGGCGGGCATTGCCAGCCGATTCTTTTTGAGCATCCGCACGACCCTAGCATTGGCCACTTTGAGCTGAAGAACTTCGCTGCGTTGCAGAGTATCATCAACGAGAAGGACATTGATTGCGAATTCGTTGCTCAACCAGGTGAGTCGCATTACATCTCAATGCTAGCAAAATCGAATCTTACACTTCCCAAGGCTGTCGTGCGATCTATTCTCGTGGTCATCTCAATGAAGCTGAACTTGCTCTGCATGTGGTCAAAGAGACTGCACCAGAACTGGCCTCCCGTATGCGACTTGTGACTGATGTAGATGAGCTGAGTGCGCTGCGAATACCTACTGCCATGGGAGCCATCGTGACTGATATCGCTGCGAGGATGTGGCCGTATAAATTCGTCTCGCGTATTCTCGAAGATCTGATCACATCTACGGAACTGCAAGGGACCTTCAACTTGCAGACTCTGACACCAGTCACCAAAATATCCTCCAGCTACCGTGATGGCGATCCCAGCGTCGAGATTCAGACTGATCGTGGCTCCGTAAAAGCTAAGAAGGTGGTTCTGGCAACAAACGCCTACACTTCTCACCTGCTTCCCGCATTCACGGATCTCATTGTTCCATGTCGTGGGCAAATGTCCGCTCTTGTACCTTTTCCTTCAGTCTCGGGCGAAGATCGTCTCAAAACATCACTAGGATTTCTGGGCGATGGCATGGACGACTACCTCATTCAACGAGCGAACGAGGACGGCGGTCATCTAATGTTCGGTGGCGGCAGACAGCATGGACCATCGATTGGCACTACAGACGACAATCAGCTTGACGAGAAGACTGCTCGCTACTTGAGGGGCCGTCTAGTTGAGGCATTCAATTTGCCTGAAGGCGGCGGGAAAACTTCGTGGATGGAGATGGACGCTACTCACCAGTGGACTGGCATTATGGGGTTCTCGCGAGACGACAAGCCATGGGTAGGCCTATTGCCCGAGGACCTCTTTGAGCACTTTGCGCCAGACTCCGTATGTGTTGCCGCTGGCTTCACTGGACATGGCATGCCGAACACCTGGTTGAGTGGAAAAGCGGCGGCTACCATGGTGCTAACAACCTTCGAGGGAGCCAATGCTGAGGCTGCAAGTGCGGCTGCTACAGAACAGACGGGGCTCCCAGAAGCTTATAAGGTCAGCAAGGCGCGCATCGAAGCTGCAATGGAGCTCGAAGGTGTGGAAGCGAAAGACTGGACGGAAATGGATCGTGGTCGGAGGGCCAGAAGGTCCTCGACTAGCGGATTTGCTTGATGTACAGGGTTCGTGAACAGCAGAACGTTATTCTGCTTTGCCGCAGTGAGAAATAACGCTCATCAAACCAGGATCTGAGCGGATCAGAGATAATATCCGGCTCGGGAGCGCTATCCGCGCAATCCAGATCAACGTTCTGCGGTCCAGAGATGCTGTAGGTGCGGATGTTTGACGATGCGAATTTCATATACGATTATGAACACAACCCTCTCAACAATCACCTTTGCCAACATGGTGCACTCGTTACGAAGTTTGTAGTAGACCGTGGCACTGCATTAACAGCTCGATCATCAAGCCGATCATCACGAATCACGACGCGCAGCATCTGTCCTGGCAAGGGACGATTGTTTTGCCCTTATCTGAATTTTGTACAGAGTCCCTTATTGGCTGGAGTCGACTCCTGCCCTTGTCACGGCCCGGCAAACTTAGATTGCCCTGCGTCAACGATACTCCAGCATTTCTAAGCTGCAACAACTTTTTTGAACAGTAGACAGCATATCTCCTCCAGCTTCGTTTTAGACGCCACCCGCCGATCGCGAACAGGTTCCTCCCAGGACTGTCACAGCACAATAGTGGACCAAAACATGCACGACCGCGACTCTCACCACGAAGATGCTGCTATGCTCGACCCGAACGAAGCAGAAGAAGTGATAGAACAAGATGAAGATGCGGCCATGGATTCAGGCGATGAGGACGACCAAGACATCTTAGAAACAATCCAACTGCAGAACGATAGCGCCGCACATTTCGACAGCCACAAGCAGAGCATCTTCTGCATAGCGCAACATCCCACTCGCCCAGAACTGGTCGCAACCGGCGCGGGAGATGACATAGCATACGTATGGGACAGTACTCCACCTGAAGGACCGGTCCTACCAGTGAGTTACGAGTCAGATCCACAACCACGAGAACGAAAAGGACAGGAGGTAGTGGCAACACTCGGGGAGCAGGACGAAAGTGTTAACGCCATATGCTTCACACTTCCACAGGGAGAATACGTTGCTACAGCCACGCTTGCTGGGAAGCTGAATGTTTACACTACACCTACAGACTCCAAGCCTACGAAGCTCATTGGCTCGGCGAAAGAAGTTGAAGGCGCTATAAACTGGATGCTTCCCTGTCCGCACAGAGAGTACCCCAACACAATCGCACTTGGCGCCGATGATGGCTCTGTGTGGGTCTATACGATCAATGCAGCAGACCCGTCAAGTCCGCTCACAATCCTGCAAACATTTTTCCTTCACCAAGCACCCTGCACGGCCGGCGCATGGACGCCCGATGGCAAACTGCTCGCAACTGTAGCAGAAGACAGCAGCCTTTTCGTTTGGGACCCCTTTGGTGATGCTGCAGCTGCAGGTGTAACAGACCCAAATGGTAGTCAGGCAGTGTTTGGTCTCAGTGCAGCCGACGAGCGATTCAAGGTTGATGGGGGTCTGTACAGCGTTGCCATCACCCCGGGTGGCAGTCTTCTTGCCGTCGGTGGAGCTGAGGGGAACATCCGGATTGTCGGATTACCTCGTCTGGGTGCGCAACCAGCAAACACTACAGCTGGTGCAAAGGGTGCAGGTGCACGAGCAAAAGCTGGAGGCGCGAAGCAGTCTGGAACTCCTGGAGCTGCAAATACTGCAAATGCGGGTGCTGCCTCGGCGGGTCAGGTGGGCCAGATTCTGGCGAGTCTACAGGCACAGAGCGATGGTGTCGAGACCCTTGACTTCAGTCAGCCACCGCAGGCGTACCTTGCGGCTGGAAGTGTCGACGGCTCGATAGCGATCTTCGACGTGCAGCATAGCTTTGCCGTGCGGCGGCATATCAAAGAGGCGCATGCGAACGAGGAGGTGCCTCAAGCTGTCACTAGGGTACAATTCGTGAAGACACCGCTAGGGACTCAAAACGATAGGACTTGGCTGCTGACCTCATCGGGGAACGATGGTGTGTTGAGAAGGTGGGATGTAAGAGGTGGCACTGCTGCGGCCGGACAAGGCTTGGTCGGGGAGTGGAAAGGGCATACTGGTGAAGCACCCGACGAGAATGGCGAAAATGGAGGCGGCATCCTCGACTTTGTGCAAGGTGGAGGAGGAAAAAGAGTCGTCACTGCTGGCGATGACGGCGTAGCGCTGGTCTTCGACACGACATAGGCTGTTGGAAACCTGTTACTCGGACCGATACACCCTTCTCACGCCTCGTCTTGCCTCTTGCGCCCCCCCCCAGAATTGTAGTAGACATTTGGCATCCCCTACGAGAGGGGTACGGACCGAGTTGGCAACATCCTCTCCCAACAGTACGACAGTAAGATTCAGCAGCAAGATGATTCGCTATCAAGCGAGGAAGCAGCTTCTTCCGCTTTCCACAGCGGCACCATCAATTTTCTCACAATGTCGTGATGCTCGCGACGGCTGCACGAGCCCCCACCGTTGTTATATACCTGCTGTATTTCAGGGTCCCTTTCTGCGATCATCATCGTGTTTGTGAACGCGACGTCGTCGTGAAAGACATCGAGTAAGGCTTGATGTCTTGCTCTGCAAGAGCAGTCAGTGGCAGACCAATCACGAAAACGCCTGAAAACAGAGTTATCCCTGAATCATGCGAAGATATTGCAAGGTAGATCCGGAGGATTGACAGCTGCCTGCTCGAGCTGTAGCACTACTGGAGATGCTCGCTCCCACACGAACGCGATGCGCTAGACGAGAGATCCGAAGACATTCAAAGGATAGTAGTATGACTTTCACCACACACGAGGGTACTGATCAACAACAGACGAAGTTTTGCAGTTTCAAGAATAGCCAAAACGATGCATAAATTCTTCTAATGCTACCTCTGACTAACTGTCCTGCTAGTTAGCTGTGCAAAGGACTGCTGGTCAGAAATACGCTAGCATCGCTACTGTTGCCTGAGCTGGCAACGACTCTACCATCCGGATTTACAGCCCGTAAACAGCTCATCGGCGGCGGCTCATCCTGCCAGCATCGATTCGTCGCGCAAAAAGCTCGCAATTCTCGCGGCTACCTGAACCTTTGATCAACACTACTACCTTGAATGGCTCAGCGACCGTATCAAATGTACTGCAGGCCCGCCTGGCCCAAATGGCGAATTCCGAACCAAGAGAATTACCATGCTGTACAATCCAGGTATCTAGGTCGTTCGCAGCCTGTCGAGCACACACAGGAAACAAATCACATAACGCGCAAACGTGCTCATGCTTGTCGAGCGTCCAATACTGTGTACTTGTCTTACTGCTGTCGTATTATCACATTACCACCACACTAATACGCCGGCTCATCCTCCCAAATCGGCGCATTCTTGATATCATCTTGCTGCTGCCACTCGATCTTTCCCTTCTCGTTGAAGGCAGCACCCTCGTCAGTCATTTCCCATCCCTCAGACTTGCTCAAAGCAATTTCCTGCTTTGACACCCCATAGTTGTCACGCGCGATCCAGACAATCGGGCACTCGGAAGTGATGGCTGGGTGCAGGTAAGCCGCATCGTGTTCCTGCTGGGTGTATGCGCGAACAGAAGCGGACAGATGAGGTGAGACCTGTAGAATGGCGTTCTTCGCGGCGACATCGGGGGAGTCGAAGAAGTAAGACTTGATACGTGCCATCATACCCATATTTCCAGATGGGTGCTGGCGCAGCTCGTCGTGGTAGTTTGGGTTCTTCTCCGAGGAAGATTGGTCGTATCCATCGCGAGCGAGGTGATCTTGGTTGTTCACTGCGGTGCCGTTGGAGGCATCAATGGAGCCAGGTGCCTTCTCCACGTCACTAGAGTCTCCGCGAACGACTTCGCCCGTATGAGCTGATGGGTTGATGCTGTCTTCGGGCATCTCCATTTCCATCTTGTCGAGTGAGCGTCGCAGCCAAACGTGCCATACAATGGTGGCAACGAGAAAGACGATCATGAGGACTAGAGGACCGATCGCGATTCGGTTTGAATTAATGCCAATGGCGAAGAGACCGATGAGGCATATCTCGGAAAGGTATAGGCCTGTGGTGAGTTGCTGTAGCGCACGGGCGTAGGAAGCTCCTCGGGTCGAGGCGTTGGTTCCAAGGGTGAAAAGCACGTTGTAGCGGAAGGCCAGGTAGAGAAGGAAGAAGCCAATGGTGGAAAAGCCGAGGAGCAGAGGGCTAATGCAGGAGTAGGAGAGTGCTACAAAGAGTGAGTTAGCGCCGCCAGCACGGAGGTCTCGGTATCAGTATGCTTACCAATGACGCCCAAGTTGGTGTATGCCGGGTATAGCGAGCCCCAGCCCAGTCCAGAAAGGTTGACATATCGATTGTACATCTTGCGTGGGGTCTTGTCCAGAATCCTGCCAAGGATCAGAACGAAAAGCAATGGCACCAGATTGAGCAGCTGCTTCGCAGCAGTCATCAAGCCAAACAAGATAAAGTAGGAAATGTAGAAGTTGGAGGCTTTAGGCAGATTCTCGGCCAGCAGAGTTGTAGCTGAAGAAGGTTGATTAATGATCTGCGTGACGACCGACGACGCTCCAGACGCAAAGGTTGTTATTAAGAACACCTGGATGACCTGAAATGGGAAATACCAGCTCTGGACCTTCATTTGCGCAGAGCCTTGGGTTGGCTCAAATAACCTGGCGACGACGCCAAGAATGATGGGCACAAGCGTCATCAGTACTGACAGGAGGATGACTGGAAGAAGACCAGTGACCACACCCAAAATGACGTGAGGAATGTCATTGATGAATGAAAGGAAGCCCACTCTGTCCGTGAGGTAGTTGATATTGGAAATGGCACCAATGACGGCAACCGGAATCGTCCAGAAAATGCACAGGAACCAGACGAAGGCTGTACCGGCAGTATTGAATAACTGCACTTTCCAGGCGGGCTTGATGGCGTTTTTCCAGATAACATCTTGAGGTTGGGGACCGAATTCTTTCGCAGTGATTTTGGTCTTTTGCTTCTTTAACTCCTTCTTTGTCTGCTTGCTTGGGTGGGTGGTCTGCAAGAGTGCTGCATGCGCCGCGTGAACGGTCTCGAATTCGATAAAGCATGCTGCCTGAGCATCTGAGTTGCCATTGCCACGAAGCTTATTCTGCTCGGTGGCGACTTCGGGGACCAGGCGTTGCAGCTCTCCTCGGGAATAGTCAATGGTGTCGACCTTCTTACCAATCGGCAAAAACTTCAGCTTCGGCAGACGATGCGTTGGACGATCCTTCTTGTGAATTTCGATGGAGCCACCATTCTCAGGGTCGGCGGGCATCTCTGTCGACACTCCTTCTTTCGCAGCTTTCTTCTCTGCCTTCAAATGCCGAGTGACATGGTTCTTGATCATTTTGTTCTCGCCATTTTCGAGCTTGGCCGCATTCCGGTCTCGTTCGTCGACCTTCTCCGCCAGATCTAACGGTACATTGACCAGCCACACGTGCTTCACGCCTACGTACTCGCTCCTGAGATGCTCTTCGCTGCGAGCTGCCTCTGGCACATTGGTGAAGAGGATGGTCCTGGTGGAAATACGACTGCGCTCGTATGGTGATAGGTAGTAGCGCTGTCGCAGACGGACGAAGAACTTGGATTCGCGGGTGATCATGAACATAACCCAGCCTAGGAAGAGCCAGGCAACGAAGACCTGAGCGAAGTAGCGCGGGCCAGGGTTGATGTGACTGAAGGAAAGGATGTCGAGTCCTTGGGCATCGGAGTTGTTCCCTGTGGCATTGACGGGAAAGAGGATGGGCCATGTGATAATACATCCCGCGAGGCACATCATGGTCAGCATCTTGAAGAAGCGAAGCCACAAGTAGTTGTCCAGCGATGCATGCCCCAGGACGAACTCGTCCTTGAGCTGGGAGTACTCTTTCCTCCATCCCAGAAGGCCTCCAGTCTGTTCCGGCGAGCGCTGCCAATTGCGCAAGGTGCCCAGGTACGATCGCGGTTGGTAGACTCTCCTGTAGCGTTTGCGGAAGATGAGAAAGGCGCCGACGATGGCGCATGCGATGAGGAAGGTTGGGATCAGTGTCGACACAAGAGCGGTCAAGGAGGAGCCCTGCGTGCCTCGGTGGCTGCCCGTGTTTCCGCTCTGCTGCTATGTCAGTCCAACGCGCTCAATGATAGATGCATGTGATCTGGCGTATTGTACGTACCGCCTGGCGCGCATAGACACGCGTCGCGGTGCCCTCCAATGTCTCCATCTTGGCGGAGAGGCAGAGGCAGAGGCAGAGGAAGAGGAAGAGGAGGAGGAAGAGGTAGAGAAGGAGCGATGTCGTGGAACAACAAAGGAGAGAGACGCCTCCTCCGAGCAGGTCAACAGGCAGGTTTGCCTTGCTTTCGTCATGGCGCACCAGACTACTGGTAGCTGTGGCGCCTTCCCGTGATTGAGCTCGTTATAAAGCCAATCTGCGCCACGATGATTGGATCCGGATCTGTGTCTTCGAAGCCCGCCTCGCAGCCATCATACGGATTTCCACCTCGTGAATTATGATCGGAGGTCGATGTCTGCACTTTTCATCTCGAACGCGCGTGTTTCGTGGAACGCTTTCGAGGTTGCGCTGGCGCTGGCGTCTCCGAGACGTCGTAGAACGATGCGGAGAGGTGCGAGTGTGAGCCTGTCGCATCACGTTGGCACGCTTGGCTGTTGAGGCAACTCGTTCGGTGGCCTGAGCAGTGAGGACTCTAGAGTACTGTAGGCGGACAGCTCATGTAGGGAGGAGGCAAGTAAAAGATGGATCATGGCATGGATCATGATGGATGGCAACCATTTGTAAGCACTACGCGAGTCATGAGGATAGATACACCATCTTTCACCCAAGTCCGATACATACATACGCATCTTGATGCTATGCTATACACATAAAGCACAGTAACGGCGGTCTTCCGCACACAACTGTGCCCCGTCGCGGGAGCTTGGGAGCGTTAATGAATAGTGCTACAAGTAGGTCCGGAGCTGCGCCATGCACCACACAGACAGAGCTCAGCCCTTCCGCCCGCTGTGTAGGCTCCCAGTCCCAAAAGCCGCCGCACCTCTCGCTGTTGAGTATGTCACAGCAGCTTCCGCCTGTCTAGCAGCAGCGCCTGCTCACGCTCCCTCCTACCATCCATCCATTGCAGTCATGCGGCTCTTCAACATCCGCTCCCGTACTTTCGAGCAGTTCTACGCCGATGTCCCAGCATATGCCATCGCGTCGCACAGGTGGGCAGCGGCTACCGAAACGTCGTTCCAGGACGTGCAGAAGCGACGCCATACACACAAGGAGGGCTATCAAAAGCTGGAAGGGTTCGTGGAGTATCTAAAGACACACATACCGGGCGTAGAGTGGCTGTGGATCGACACCTGCTGTATCAATCAGAGGAACGACGCGGAGCTTTCAGAAGCAGTGAACTCGATGTTTAGGTGGTATCAGAAGGCCGTGATATGCCTTGCATATCTCGCCGATGTCGGCAGCAGTGAGCACGAGGACGAGTTCAGCAGAAGTCAATGGTTTACGCGCGGCTGGACCTTGCAAGAGCTGATCGCACCGCAAACTGTGATCTTTTTGACAAGGGACTGGCAGGTCATTGGACACAAAGGAGTGGATCTCAGCGATGGAATCAGAGCCTCGCTGTCTGTAGGCCGCGGTCTCTCGCCGCTTATTGCACTGATTACAGGCATTCCCGAAACCGTGCTTGACGACTCTCGCCGACTCGATGATTTCAGCAAAGAAGAAAGACTGGGATGGGTGACCGGTCGAAGCACAACTCGAGAGGAGGACATGTCATATTGTCTGGTCGGTATTCTCGATGCTGCTATTGGCGCCAACTATGGCGAGGGAGCGCACAGGGCACGAAGACGTCTCTTAACGGATATGGGGTTGGAGGATGGACATTCTGTGCAATTGAGAGCCTCCTCCAACGTGCCCTTCCTTCGTGATCCCGACTTCATCGACCGCACGGCACTGGCCACTCTGATCGATGTCAAACTTGCTACGCCGGCAGCCAGGGCCGCACTGGTTGGATTCGGCGGAGTAGGGTATAGAGCTCGCGACCAACGACCGACGACGTCACTGTAGTACTAACACAATCGCAGGAAATCACAGCTTGCGATCGAACACTCCTACCGCATTCGAGAACAATCGCCAGACACATGGGTGCTATGGATACACGCGAGCAATGCGGCACGATTCGAGGAGGGCGTGCGAGAGGTTGCCGAGGTGCTCAATATAAACGGACGACATGAAGCAAAGACGAAGATCTTCCAACTAGTGTGGACGCGGCTACGAGATGCACAGAAGGGCAGATGGTTAATCGTGCTGGACAACGTGGACAATGCGAGGTTCTTACTAGAGCCCCCGGTGGTGACGGGAAATACGGAGGACAAGAGGCGGATAGACTACCTTCCTATATGCGACCATGGCAAGATTTTGGTAACGAGTCGGAGTGTGGACGAGGCAAGGAAGATAGTGGAGCATGCAGACATAGTCAAAGTCAGTCCAATGGAGAGAAGCGATGCGGTATCGCTACTAAAGAAGAAACTCGGACAGCAAACCAACCAGACGGACGCTGTGAGTCTTGCAGAAACGCTCGAGTTCATTCCGCTTGCTCTGACGCAGGCAGCATCGTACATCGTGCAGAGGGGAAGGAGATACACGGTACAGCAATACTTGGAGAAGCTCCGAAGGAGCAATGGTTTACGAAAGAGCGTGCTTGACAGCGCTTCGGAGAATCACCAACGGGACCGCGAGGCAGAGAATGCGATCCTTACAACATGGCAGATTTCCTTTAAGCATATCTACCGTGAGCGGCGGTCAGCGGCGGACTTGCTATCGATCATGAGCTTCTGCGATCGCCAGGCAATACCTGAAATACTGGTGCGAATACAGGACAGCCGTGGTACTACAAATAGAGCGAAGAGAGGTATACAGCTTAGCGAAGAAGCTGAAGAGGACCCGGCTGGGCCTAGCGATCTTGATTCCGACGAAGATACCGAGTTGAGCGACAGCGGCTCCGATGCGTCGTTGGAGGACACCTTTGATACGGATATCACGACGCTAGAAGGATACTCGTTCTTATCCATAAGTGCAGCTAACACGTCTGTCTTCGAGATGCACCGACTAGTGCAGCATGCCACGCAACGGTGGCTGGTATCGCAGGGCCTACTCGAAGGGTACAAGGAGAAGTATATTGACAGGCTTCTTAGTGTCTTTCCAGAGCCCGTGTACGAGAACTGGAGTGTCTGTCAGAAGCTATTCCCGCATGCTCGATCAGTGGTGCAGCAGCGGCCACATAGGAAAGAGTTTTTGCTCCAGTGGACTACTATACTGTACAAGGCGGCGTGGTATGCAAATGATCAAGGGAACCTTATAGATGCACAAGAGATGTCGTCTCTGTGTGTGTCGGAAACGGAGAAGGTGCTAGGGAAGGAGCATCTACGCACGCTGGCGAGCGTGGAAGATCTAGCTATAGTGCTTAGTTGGCAAGGAAAGCACGAGGCGGCGGAGGAGATGAGCCGGCGGGCGTTAGAGGGTAGGGAGAAGGCGCTAGGAAAGGAGCATCTAGACACGCTAACGAGCATAAATAATCTAGCTATAGTGCTTTATAAGCAAGGAAAGCACGAGGCGGCGGAGGAGATGAGCCGGCGGGCGTTAGAGGGTAGGGAGAAGGCGCAAGGGAAGGAGCATCTAGACACGCTATGGAGCGTGGACTGCCTCGCATGCCTCTACCATGGGAAACGAGACTTTGCGGCTGCTCTACCTCTATACGAGCGGGCTTATGCTGGCTACGTCAACGTACTCGGCTTGGCGCATCCTCACACTATGGACTGTGCAGACAACATGGCATTACTGAAAGACTCGAAGACAGAAGATATTTGAGGATCACGCACGACACCGTGTCCTGAGACGTAGCCTGATGGCTCCAACTCTGCTCGACCGCACTGCCGCCGTCGAGAGAATGCACGTATGCATTTGGCCAATGGCTATGACTGTAGGATTTGATACTTCGGGTCTGGGAGAGTTTACCTTTGATGATGGGCTTGCAGCAGCGTGGAGTTTTTCTGGCGGATGCGTACGAATGCATTGGTGTCCCCACGAGCAGACAGCAGAGCTGAAAATTGCAGCATGGGTTCATATTCATGTATGAAGGAAACAGCCACACGATGGTTCTCGGACGTGAAGTGGTGATGATGCATGGCCGATGGGCAACGCCTGCTTGGGACAGAAACCCGGGACGTGGTATTGCTTTTTGCATCGAGGCGCGAAAAGACGGCGACGGTGGGCAGGGACGGCTTCGGCATGATTCCGCCAGACGAGTCTCTAAATTATAAGGTCGTGTTTGGCGGAGCACGATCGCTCGTACCGGGGTATTACCTTACTTTACTGATCAAAGCGGTTTCCTCCTTGTTACACGCTCTACGGGTATCATAAATTGCCAATCGAGATCGTCCCAAGATGACAGACAACACGCCCGAACTCCATTCTTGCTCCCACTTCGGTACCTCAAAGCACGACCACTATGCCGATTCCGATACCAAGGACTGCCACCAATGCAGGAGCAAAGGGCATTTCGAACGCCGGTAGAGGTCTGGCCGCTGCTCCGGTGGGGCTTGGCGTGCCTGTAGCAGTGTATACACCAGTCAAGGCGGTCGTTGACTGTTGGGACTTGCCAGAAGCACTGCCGCTTGACGTAGTCGTCATCGGATATCCAGGAACTCCAGCGTTGACAGTTGTGCTGGGCAGCGTGACATCGGATGAGTCTCGATAGTAAACTCCGTATTGCACCAAGCCTTCTCCGGACCTCATGGCAGAAGTATCGTCATCTGTGCACGAATCGTTCCAGTTGCGCACCCAACAGGTTTGTGCCGGTGTCGATGGCACCTTGTTTGTGTGCGTAGAGTTTGCGGTTCCGTTGCTAGCGAATGTCCCCAAGTCTACGTCCTTCGCAGTTGCCAAGTCAGTACCCATGATTACTCTTGCGAAGATCTGGAATGCTGCTTCCGGTTGGTAGTATGGTACAAAATGACCAGCGTCGTACACCCGACTGAAGCTTAGGTTGCCGTATTGTCGGACAGCTCCACCAACATAAGTGTCGTTGACTACGATCTCGGCCCATCCAGCTGACGCAAAGCCACTGGCATAAGGCGTTGGAATGCCGACGCCATTGGCAGCCACACTGGTAGGCCAAGGATAACTTGGTAGCGCGTTCGCGATGGCGAAACTGACGGCTTGCCCACCATACCAATTGCACGCGTAGTCTGCATCGCCATAAATCAAGGCAACGCGAACGCCAAGCTTGAGCAGAGCAGCGAGGTCCTCTATCATGCCGCCACGAATCGTGTCGCCTGTCGAAATAAAGCCCTCCTGGACGTACGGACTACTTTCAGTGTAGTTGACTCGCGCACCTATAGCTTCGATGACCGAGGCCTGATTGAGATACTCCTGGTAAGCGGCAGAGGGATCTGGGCTGGGAGTCTGCTGTCGAATGTCGTAGACGTTGTACCCTGCACTCACAGCCAAAGCAGTCAGATTGTTACATGTGTATTGCGCTTCCTCACACAATCGGTTGGCTTCGGCGTCATCGCCAAATATGTCGACGTTTGCAGCGCGACATTTCTGAATAGCTGGTAAGCACAAATTGGTATAATTGTTGATCGCGTTGATCTCAGTAGTAGAGCCGATAATCGAGACATCGTACGTGTTGTTCGATGCGAATCGCGGATACCAGTAATCTTGGATCAAATCATCCACCAGACCGTTCATAATGCCAACTGATTGCAGCTGGATCAGCAAGGTACCGTTTGCAGCAGTACCATTAGCAATCGCTTGATTTTGCTCTTCGAAGTATGCTGCGAAAACAGGACCGTACTTCCCACCGTATGATTCCGTGAACAAGTTGATACCAGCAGGCTCGTTCGACATAGAATTGGTCGCATTTGGTCTTACGGAAGGATTGTACTGGCTGAAAGTCGACAACCATGTTTGTAAGAAGTGCCATGTCGCTATAGCGGCAATTTCAGTGGTGTTCGCTGTTGTCGCATAAGTCGTTTCGCTGTTCTCGTTGGCTGTCCCAAACGTCCCGTTGCGGTACATGAAGTTCGGCAATCCACTGATGCCGCCTGTAGGTGGCTCGAAAATTTCCTTTGTATATAGATTCAGTGAGGCATTGGTCGCACTGTCGTAGGAAAAGCCGACTTGATTAGGCTGATCGATGAAGAGGATGTTCGAGGCACGATCCCATCCGAATGTACGCATCTGCGTGCCATAACTGCCATCAAGCATCTGCACGACCTCGCATGGGCCGACCTCGTTGAACATGCCAAACATGCTGCTGGAGCCTGGACCGCCATTGAGCCATATCGTCAAGGGAGCGGTCTCGGGTGTCTGTCGGGCTTCGACGAACCAGAAGAAAGTATTGATTGAATAGTTCTGCTGTATAGGAGCGAGTGTGTAGGGAGGTATCCCAATGTATCCCGTATATTGCTTTTGGGTGGTGAAGGCCGTCGTACACGTGCCATTGGTCGGCTGCTTGTAGGCGACTGTGATGCTCGGGTTGATGGTCGAGTTGAGTATGTTCTGGTACGAAGCAGGCGGTGGGTAGCCGCCTTGAGCATGTGCCAAAGGTGCAGCGAAGATGAAGGCCAGAAGCGCTGGTGGGAGCGAGAGAAGCTGCATCGATCCAATCAGAAATGGCTACTCTCTAATGGCGGTCCTTGACATGGCCATTCCGCTCGCACCGAGGGCGCCGATGGGCAGGCGGTGGACTCACATTCATCGTAGCTGTGCCTCCAAGTTCCCAAGGTTTCCTGCTGCGCCGGCATTCGGGACTTTCACAATCGCATCTCGGATCGGTATTGCCGGGTAAAGAACGACATCGAAGAAGCAGAGACGAAATGCGTGACGAGCGGGCGACGCGGCTAGTTAGCACATGCTCGCAAGGCAAAGCCCGAGCAGAAGCCAGAAGGTTGAGAATGGCACAGGCTGTGAGGGAGGAGAGTTGAATCGACAACTGGGGTGCATGGACCCTTGCAAGTGGCGCGTGCCTTGCAGAAGTGGAGCAGGGCCACAGGGGCCAACCCAAATCTGGTTCATGCTCTTTCCAGCAAAGAACAATACAACATCCACAGCCGATCCAGCCGACGACGACGAATGCAAGGACAGCAGCCGTGATGGACATCCATGAACAAGTCCGACAGGTACCGTCCGCAGCTATGACAATGAGGCAAGTTCATGATGGCCGCCACGATGCGCGATAGGCAACGTAAGCTGTAGTTCTACAGACCCCGGAGGCCAGCCTGCGCGACTTCATGCAACGATATCTCCGTGCGAGCACCACATGGCCGAGCGGACACTAGGAAGTACAGCGAAGTACCGAGCTGAGGCGCATTCGTAGCACAGCACGGCCACCTCTAAGATCATCTAGGAAGCCTCTGAAAAGCTTCGTTGTCGCCACAACCTCAGCAGTTCTGCCTCTTCTCCAGGCTTCGAGTCGAGCAAGTAGCGATGTTCAATGGCTGAGGCTCCGTTTCAATTTCCTGCCGCTACTACGAGGTGTACTTGAAGGTTACCGCACGATCTCCCTGTTCACTCAACTCCTCGGGCGTGTATAGGTGCTGCTGACCGCTGGCCAGCCTTTTCGCTCGCTGAGCATTGACTAAACGATAACTGAACATTAAGACTGTTGCAGCAGCCATACCGACCACGATGAAACCAATCTCAAGGCCGTGCCCAAAACATACCTTGGAGCATCAGTACTTCATCGCTCCGGCCATGTTACCGAGTGCGATCTGCATCGCGATGCCAACCGCTCGCTTGTATGAGCCAGCGAGATTGTTCGAGAGCCAGGTCAAGTTGCATCGATGCGTCGGATATCTCGATGCCGCTGCGACGAACACTCCAGCATATGTGACGCCGAACCTCGACGTTGAGATGCACATGGCGAAGCCAACAAGCTGCAACACGAAACATATCAAACTGGACGGGCTTCGAATGCGCTCATCGACGGCGGCGTACGCCACGATCACAGTTAGAACCGAAGCCACCACATAAGGTGGCACTGTGAGCAGCTGGCTTGAAGTTGTCGAGAAGCCCAGCTCCCTGATATTGTTGGCATGCATAGACTGACGCTGTACAACGGGCAAACATAGCCCCAATACATCATGACATTGAGCCATATCTGCCAGTCCAGAAAGGCCTTTCTAGTCTTGGTGCAGTTCTGCTGCTCGTTCTGAGGCACCAGAGTCCCATCTCGCTGCTCTTTTTGCTCCTCCTTGCTACTGTAGCGGAGCCTATATACGACAAATGCCCGCTCCTCTGGCGTTAGGAATGAAGCTGTCTCCGGGAAGTCGTATACCACGAAGTACGCGGCGATGGTGACCAGGACAGTCAAAATGCCTTCCAGTATCTGCCCATCATTAGCTTGCTTGTTCAAGTACCTGAGCAATGGCCATGCGCTGCAGTGGATGGTATGCTGTTACGAACCAAGAACTGGCTGACTTGCGAGTGTCCAACGCCAACCTGCGAGATTGCGAATTCCGTCCATGAAAGATATGCCGCACGCTAGCAGCCCAGAGAAAGCACCAGCTATGGACGCTGCACTGAAGAAATCTGCCTGTCGAACCTGTAATTCATAGCGAGTACACGACAAAGTGTTATAGTATACAACGCCAGGGAACGAGCCGGCTTCAGCGACACACAGAAAGATTCGAGCAATCAACAGTCCATGGTAATCCTGCACGATACCCATGAGCGTCACCACAACGCCCCATGCAGCCATGATCGCTGGAAATTGTTAGCACGATCGCCTTGTGACAGTACTTCGACTGAGATGGAAGCCATATACTTGGTCTCAACTTCTTCAGCAGCATGTTGCTTGGCACTTCAAAGGTGGCATAAGTGAAGCAGAAGGCAGTCAAGCACCAGTCATATTGGGGGATGGTCATGCGGAGATCTTCGGTAAGCCCTTCGATCATCGCATCTCCAGCATTGCCACGATCAAGGAAGCTTAGCAAGTACAGCAACGTGAGCATTGGGATGAGGCGAAGGTCAATCTTACGTTGGATCTTTTCGATGTCGAGATGCGAGAAGGATCGAAGCGTTACGGCAGATTGGTCAACAGTTGCGTTTCCTACCTCGATGGGCTGTTTTTGCGAGTGATTGTGATCGTGCCCGACGTGGTGCGGCTGTTTGGTATAAAAAGAGCTGCTAGCATGGTCGCTGTCTGCTTTGATCTCCATCTTGGTGCAAAGTAGTCAACTTGGAAGCGACTCGTTGTTGTAACAGAGGTTCAACAGATACCTACAGGAAGACAGGAATTTTCTTCGCACTTTAATGCCTTACCTGGCACGGCACTACTACTGTCAGATCGATCATTCTTGCAAGACCATCAGGCAGCGACCACATCCGCCTACACGAGAAGCTGTGCGTGTTGGACGATCCCTTGGCACGAGAAACGTGCTAATCACCCCGCTTGACCTGCCGTGCCTGCTGTGAGCCTCCACATCCGCATCCGTGGAGGATAGAGGTGAGTAATTGGCATGCGTTGGGCGAGGACACGGCAGAGAAGAAGATCATCTCGAGACACTTACAGACAAATTGCGTGATTTCTCTTGGACAGTCGTACCGTCCACCAATGTTTTCCTACTTTGCAGGCGCGGCACGCCCCACAAGCCGAATGGCAGCATCCTTTACCCATCAAGCACCATTCGTGATGGTCCTAAGCTCACGCAAATTGAAATACTTGCTCCAAAGAGGATCTTTGTGGAATTGCTCGACCTCCTCGTCCAAGAGGCCGACGTGAACATCAGCACCACGACCGCCCATCAGTTTTGGTCCAACGAAATGCGCTCCTTGAAAACTGCTTCCAAAAGCACCAATATCTGTGGGTCTAAAGTGCTTCGCGGCACGCAATGCAGGACCCTAGTCCGTCCCAAGCAGCTTCGACTGATAGAACGAGGTAAGGCCTACGATATATAGTTCGCGCGCGATGACAATCGGCCACCGGTTGAGACTGTGCTGCTCGGATCTTGCTTGCAAGACCAGGTAGACTGTCTTCTTTTACGATGTTCGCCGCGGTGTCCTGAGCAATTCAAAAGTATATGCAATTGCCGATCCACCTGTTGGGCGGGCCAGCGTGTTCGCGGCCGTTGTAAGGGCCAGTGAAGGTGCAGAGGGTGTCTTTATTGAGCTCACCAGTCTTCACACGCGCCTGGATGAGATTGTGCCAGAGGAGGGCACTGATTGCGTCGTGAGCTACGACTGGAGTGTCGCGACTGTAGTGGTCTTTAAGAGCTTGAGCTTTGGTGTTCATTGAAACGAAAGTATGCCGACGTGAACTGTGGCGGATTAGGCGCAGGCTAGCCATTGGCTTCAGGTGGAGCTGCTTCGTGCTAAGAGTACATTCTTCAAGACGTTGTGTGGTGGATGATCCTCCAAATTGGTAAGACCACCTTCCAGGGAAAAGACCACCTTCCAGGGAGAAGACCACCTTCCAGGGAGAGCCATCAAGCTTCTGTCTGTGTCCACCACTCGAGGCGGGAAATCCCCTTCCATTTCTGCAGCAACGCGTACATTCTTCGCCGAGAGCACGATTTGAGTGTGTTCATACCGTTCCCATCCGTCAGGGGATGATACAAGCAAATGCTGAGTAGAGCTCCACCTTTGCTCAGACTACGCTGGAACTTCGCCTGAGGCTGAGGCTCAGGCATGATTGGACCAGGTATTGGCATTAAGTCGGCATCCTTGAACGCAGGAAGTGGGAACCCATCGGCTTCCAGTTTCCCAAAGCTCTTGAGTGAGCCTTGCATGCCATTGGTTACCAGTTCAATACCATTGCTAGGTACCACAGCTCGTCATGGCTGCTCAGGATTATGAGGAGCTGCTTCCTCAACCACGACTGAGAGCGAACCGAGCTCTGGAGTACCTTGCACAAGTGCCTTCAGGGCGCTCTGAACTGTGTCGATGACCTTATCGTGGCTCAAACCATATGGTAGCTCGAAGCAAAGAACTCGACGTGAGAATCCCGGGTACCCAGACGTCGCTGTATAGCAGCTTGAGGCTAGACTCGGGGCCAGTCATGAAGATGTTTTTTCAGCTGCATAGCGTGGCTGTCATAGTGCCGAAGTTGTGGCTAGACAAAAGACGTTGTGACCTCATGCTAGCAATAATCTGCAGCAGGACATGTATGAATGACGAGGCCCGCAGAAACTGCGGCCAGCGACAGTCTATGTTTGCCTTGCATGCTCCTCAAGAACCACGTGCTGCTGCAATTGTTCCATTGGGCTTGCCGCCATCCAGGTGATGTGCAATAGTCAGCAGTGGCAGGAGACTTTCACGGGACTTGCTGAAGCGTCGGCTCAACCCCAAAGATCGACAAGGCCGCTAGAACTAGAACTAATTCTACTGACGGAGCACGCAACAGTGACCCGCAGTTCTTTCGCCCGCAGCGTCCAGAACATATCTCACGATTCTGATTTTGTCTTACATCTCGCACGCGCCTGTCCATTATCACCTCCCACTCACGTCAGGCGGACTTGTTCCAACACAGAAACAGCTCTTGGGCCAGAAACGCTGATTGCGACGGTACCGAAGAAGCTTGTGCCGCGCTCGGATTAACCGCTCCTGTGCTACCTACACACACCGACTGCCCTTCTTCACCACCTCAAAGGAGAATCGGACACGCTGTGAGAGGCTGAAGGCGGGGAGACTATGGCCTGATTCCCCCGAGGACGACAGGAGAAGGCAAGGAGCTGAGGGCTCATATTCTCATTGCGCAAGACGAGCACATCCATCAGAAGCAGACCAGACCGTTCAAACGAGAGTGTGGTGCTTTGATACCATGGACTACAACTATCCGCTTGCAGAGAACGAGCAGCACAGCACTTCACCGCTGGCGAGAATGTCCTCGCAGTCTCACAACAACCGCTTTCATGGCGCAAGACACGGCAAAAGCGCTGTGCGACCCCGAATAACTACTCCCTCCTCGTCAACAAGCAATATACCCACCATGCCGATACCCATTCCTTCCAACCCGAGCGTTATCCCCGGCAATACACTGCCTTCAGCGCCCGCAAGTCCTCCCACGCCCGCGCCTAGTCCAACGCCTTTGCAGCGAGCACCGGACTGGAGCACAGCAGACCCACGCGAAGATATTGGTCATCTGGATCTGGAAGATGAGGAGCAGCTTCACGACAGCGTCCCACTTTCAGCACGGAGTTACAGCTTTGGCTATCGACATATAAGAAGCGCATTCGCCGATCTGGACAATGCGGAACGGCAACGATTGCTGGGTGAGCTCCTCAACATGTGCGATGGCAAAACCCTTGGCTTTGTCGCTCAATTCGTGGGCCCGAGACTTAAGAGGGATCCTTTTTCAGTATTGCCAAATGAGCTTTGTTTGCGCATCTTGACATTCATCGATGATGCCCGAACACTGGCGAGGAGTTCGCAGGTCAGCAAGAGATGGCGTGAGTTGGTTAGCGATGACATGGCCTGGAAGAGCTTGTGCGAGCGACATGCATACAGAAGAATGTCCGACGAATCACCCTCTTCCCCACCTCGGCGCATCCCCCGACAGCAGGAGCCACAGCAACAGTTCCAGCATCCCTACGGCTACCACAACTTCGTGCAACAGCACGGCAGCTCCTTCGCTGGCCTATCCTCCAGCGCGCCCGACCTTACTCGCCGACTCAGCCTCGGCGCCGTGCCTTCAGCACTACCCTCAACACTGTCAGCGCGAGCGTCTTCTTCCAATGTCGCCCGAAGGCCGAAAATGCTCAGCTATCGAAGCCACTTCAAACAGCGATACCAGGTCGAGACCGCTTGGCGACACGGCGGAGACGTACAGACTCGGCAGATCACACCGGACCAAGGAGTGGTCACATCTTTGCACCTCAACGCCGACTACATTATCGTGGCCCTCGATAATGCCAAGATACACGTATTCGATACCGAGGGCAGGCACTTGCGGTGCTTGCAAGGGCATGTCATGGGTGTTTGGGCAATGGTACCTTATGGTAACACTCTAGTCTCCGGAGGCTGCGATAGAGACGTGCGCGTCTGGGACTTAACAACAGGCATGCCACAGCACATGCTGCGCGGGCACACGAGTACCGTTCGATGTTTGAAGATGAGCGGGCCCAACATCGCCATCTCCGGTTCGCGCGACACAACGTTGAGGGTGTGGGACATTCGAAAGGGCATTTGCAAGCACGTCCTTGTTGGCCACCAAGCTTCTGTTCGCTGCCTGGAAGTGCACGGCGATCTTGTCGTGTCCGGTTCTTATGATACAACCGCCAGGATATGGTCGATCAGTGAAGGCCGCTGCTTGCGCACTCTGCAGGGTCACTTCAGTCAGATCTATGCCGTGGCATTTGATGGCCGTCGTGTCGCGACAGGTTCGCTCGATACTAGTGTGAGGGTTTGGGACGCTCGGGATGGTCGTTGCTTGGCTCAGCTACAGGGTCACACCTCTCTTGTTGGTCAACTACAGCTGCGCAATGATACACTCGTTACCGGCGGCAGCGATGGCAGTGTGCGGGTGTGGAGTCTTCAGACTTGCGCTGCAGTTCATCGTTTGGCTGCTCATGACAATAGTGTCACGAGCCTGCAGTTCGACGATAGCCGCATTGTGTCTGGTGGTAGTGACGGCAGAGTCAAGGTATGGGATCTGCAGCGTGGTACTTTAGTGAGAGAGCTGGGCAGCCCAGCTGAGGCTGTGTGGAGAGTTGTCTTCGAGGAAGAGAAAGCCGTCGTGCTAGCCAGCAGAGCAGGCAAGACGGTGATGGAAGTGAGCAAATTTTCCCAACTGCCACAACACACGACGGTGCTAATATGTCTAGGTTTGGAACTTTGCACCGCCTCCTGAAATAGATGATGCGCCAATAGATGCTTCTCGTTCGAGCGCGAGTAGTCCCGGCATGCAGGACTACGACGATCCTACGTATGGCGAACGACCTTCTTATCACGACCTCGAAGACCGCCCCGGGTTCGACAGTGCCTCCGTGCAAGAGAGGGAGCGGATAAGGCAAGAAGTGCGACTGGCGAATCAAGAGATCGAACGCCAGCGTATAGAACATGACGAGTATGAGCGTGTAGAGCGAGAGAGGAACAGGACAAAGGAACTGATCCAACAGCAAGATGAGATCATGGCGGATGCTTACGAGCAGCATACACAAAATCAGCAACAAGACATCGTTTTTGGGCAAGAACATGACGCCAACGAAAACAGGCCTGGAGGCTTTGCGGAATAGGAAAAACGCAGCGCCATGCAACGTGCTCTCGATCGTGTCTTGCATCAAATACCAGGACGAGTCGCGCCATGGGTTTACAGCACGGACGCATTTCCGAATTGAGCTTACGCACCGATTGCTTTGGGCAAAGACGAGGTTGAGGCATGAGCACGCGTTGACACAGGGACAAACAACTTGAAAGGATTTATTTGGTAGCTTCATTGCACGAAGCATATGACTTCAGGGGGACATTCTGAGTGGCTCGCGAGCATGGAGTACTGGTATTCATTGTGCGCATGCTGGCGAGGCGGCATATCATAGCCAGGCGTTGGAGGCTGGCCCGCGAAATTGCTTGTGATGATGACAGCACGACTGGCGCTTTTCAGTAACGGTTTGGGACTGGCGTTTATTCATTCGTTCAGCATGGTAGAGGATTGTCGATATCGATAGCTTGGAAGTGGAAATTAACATGATGTCTTGTTCCTAGTCGCCCTTCTAGCATTACCTGAATAGTTTTCATGCTTGCAGCCGAGCAGCACCGTCATGATGGACCAGTGACTGCTCATGGAAGCGAAGCCCATGCGAGTGATCACCTCCAGACTTGGCATTAACGTCCACCCGTACGCTTCAACACACCACCGTATCAATATGATTGCGGAACTGTCGGGGAAGTTACTTATACGCAGCGTCCTATCGCTGCTGGCAGTCTGGTCAGCAGGAAGCTCAGCCCTCAGGTCTGCATGTGACAGCCCGCGCTAGACGATAAGCGCGATTCAGGATAGCGGAACCACCCGCTTCACTTTGTGCACTTCACAGCCAACACACTTCTAATCCACTAACATTGTCCTTCTAACACACATCGCCAGAACGACTCCTCACCAACATGCCGTCCAAAGCATCGAACAAGCAGCGCGCTAAATCTGCCAAGGCGGCAAAGCCATCGAACGCTGCCTGGACCCATCCCGCGGCCAACTCCGGTGCCTGCATCTTCGGCAGGACAAAGTTCTTGCTCGAGGGTCGATCCCAGTAGGTTACGGACCACTCGGTGAATCGCTGCTCTTGGAAAGGGTTTCACTTGTGAAGTTTGGTTCGTCGCTGGCACCAACGGGGCGATGATCACTGACCATCATCTCTCGCTAGATTCGCGATAAAGATCTATGGAGAGATCATCGTTGTCCGCTCGACGAAGTCATGGATCGTTCTAATGCGTCGTACTACTTGCAAGACTATGCCGTAGATCACTTCAACACGGAGTATGCGCTCATGCTCAATGTTCTGACCGAAGGTGAGTGAAAGAAGGGTACTCGGGCTCATCGTCGTCAGTTCTCCTTGCTAACAGACTCATTTGCGAAGACAGACGGTATCAAGAAATTCAGTTTCTATTCTGATCATGGCGTAAACACATTGTGTCCCATCTTCCATCCTAGCGCTTCCAACCCCGGAATCGCCGCCTTTTCAATCATAGGAGGTGGTCCACAGAGAAGAGTCACATTGCCTCCTCCAGGCCCGAACAAGTACTCCTTCATGATGTCCTCATTGACATACCCCTGCAATCCATGCCACTCCTCCCCAGGGTCACTTAGCACGTGCGTAACTTTCAGCTTTCCCTCTGACATGTTCTCGTATTCCTTCAACTCTTCTCTCAACAAAATATCCCCTTCGGTCTTGTTCGCATCGATGACTCGGAGCTCGGTCTTGTCGTCCGTAGTCAAGCACACACGGGCGATCAGGGAGTAGCCCGGCGTTAGCCCTGTACCGCCGAGTACCAAGTTCACGCGCTTGAACGTCCTCTCTTCGCCTTGGCATTGGAATTTTCCATGTCCGAGGTACACGATGTCGCCACTGGGGCCTTTCATCTCGATCTCTGCGCCGATGGGCAGGACGTTTAGGATGCTCGAGAATGCGCCGCCTGGTTGCGTGGTCCCGTCGAAGTTGAAGTAGGTCTTGACCGTCAGCTGTAGTCTGCCTGTGCCGTCGTGGAGATCTTCGTCTTCGGTCCGGACTGTGCTTTCGCGGTCCAGGACTGGTTTTGTCGGCGTGTAAGGACGTATGAGCATTTTGTCGCGCATGTGGAAGCCAAATTGGATGTGTTGGCATGTGCCCATGCCGATGTAAAGCTGACCTTCTGGCAGTTGGAAGGTGTATTGAGATGTATCGTGGGATACACTCTTCTTATCTACGAGCTTGATTGCAACCCAGCGGCGTTTGAGGAGAGCTTGGTCGGAGGGTATTTCAGCATCGGCTTGCTGGGCTTGTTCTGCTGTATGTTTGATGTGCTGTGCGGCTTTCTTGGTTACTGAGCCGAGAATACATCCTGCTGATGGTCAGTACATGCCTCTAAACATGCCAAGGATAGACATACCGTTTAGCTGTCCCCATGCATAGTCGTCATGTACGCTTGAAAACTCAGCACTAGTCTCATGATGCACTTTGCCAGCATGCGGCATAACTGCAGCAGCTCCTCCCGGGTGCCAGGGTAATACACTCGTGGCGTCGTACACGCAGTTGTTCACCACGATCCAGCAGTCCTGCTCTGTATTATGTTTCTCAATTTCTTCCTTGGTAAACTGCTTGTCTGGCACATCAGTCTGCTGTCCAGCCTCAGCAATCTGGTTCTCCGCGCTGTTCTTCATCCAGCCGCCATCACCATTCCCAGCTTCCACAGGATGTCTCCACATAATATGCGGGACTTCATCTTCATAGACCATGTCCGGTCGAACCGTATATAAGGCATTGTTCATGCTGCCAAGGATGTTCCAAATTGGCTTCTCAGGCTGTGTCATCTTCTTGACATCGAAACAGCGAACTGTGATACCAGGAGCTCGTACCAAGTCGCCAACCTCAACATCGATGTGCCAGAAACACCATGTCCAGAAGCGATTCCCGTGTCGAATCGGCGCGTCTGGAAACGTACGAATGCAGTACATCCAAGTCTTGCCCTCGTCAAGCGACACCTCAACCCGCTGGACCTCGTCTCCGCGGCCATTGTAAGCATAGCCCTGGATGCGGTACTCTTTACCTTTCTTTATGCCTTTCAGCTCGATCTTCTCGCCCTGTGCCGGCACAGTGATGACTGAGTTGAGCATCTGCTCGTATGCTGCAGTATCGGGATGATGGAAGAAGTAACTTGCCAGCTCGCTGTCCATATCAGTGACGAAGCTGGGTACCTATCGATCACGTTAGTCTCTGTTCATCTGAATTGGTCAGAGCAAGTACTTGCCACCCGGTTATCCCATATGTGCATGTAGCACCCATTCTCTTTTGTATCGACCCAGATCTTCTCTAGCCACTTTACGTTCCGACCTCCAACGTAACCTGGAATGATAAGCCTAATCGGGTATCCGTGGTCAGGGGGGAGTGGTTCATCATTCATCTCGTAGGCCAGTAGCACATCGTTGAGCGGATCCATGAGGTACTCAAACGGTATACTAGTCTCATAGTGCTCGTTCGGCTCATCGGCTCCTCGAAAGTGTACAAAGTACTTTCTGCCAAACAGAACGGTATTAGCTATACAGGGCTACCACGTGGGAGTTTCTTTGAGTTTGGCATCTAGCATCGAGGTATAGGCACGCGGCTTAAGCGCGCCTCACAGCCGCAGGCGCCTGTCTGAACTACGCGCTATACCTTCCTGCCTTTGGGTCACGTACTGCTTGTCTTGATCCGGCATGCGCTCTGGGACGCCTGCTGCAAGTAACACATCCCGCAAGAGTGGTCCTTTCCAGTACGCACAGCCCACAGCTCCGGGACCCCAGTTGAAACCCTTGGTCTGCTTGATCAGCTTCATCTCCTTTCTTCTTCCGTTGTCGCAGGCCATGAAGACGGGCAGATTGAGCGTATTGTATTTCTGCTTGATATCGTTCATGGACAGCTTAGTGGTCTCCCCGTCGAAGGTCGCGATCTCGAGCAGATGATATTCCCACAGCAGCCTGGGAACCGCAGCATGACTTCTCACATAATGCAGCTCGTTTGGGGTGATGAAACCGGACTCGAATATTCGTGATAGTGGTGCCTCGCAGTTAAGCGGATGCTTGCCAACCAAACGTATGAGTTCAGCCGAGCGTGGTATCCAGTTGTCGGGCGTAAGCTGATCATCTTCGTCAATCGAAAGATATGTATGATTGACAACGTTGGATCGCCCTTTGCCATCATTGATACCTAGCTTCGGGATATAGTCTGCTTCATGCTTTACCGCACGTAAGGAGGCTTTCTGCTGTGTAGTCAGACCATCGTACTCGCTTTCTTGCTCTGCTTCATTTTGATTCTCCTCGCTCTCCTCGTCGCCACCTTCTTCGGCGTTACCATCATCGTCAGATTTCCCTTCGCCATCCTCATCCTGTGCTCTCTCCTCGCCTTGCTTCCTCCAATCTTCTTCTCGCTGACTAGAATTGATCGGCCAGTCCTGCTCGTACTTTATTCCACTTTCGGTATAATCGAGCATGTAACGCCACCCCGTCCAATGACTGTCCTGGTTGTCAGAGCTGAAATCTTTGTCGCTTTTCAGCGCGTCCTGGAAGTCGACGAGTACGCCGTCATTGAACGCTTTCTTCATGCGTTGCAGGTTACCGGACGCTATCTTGACAGTACTCGAATACTTCACATCAACAGGGCCTTGGTCCCGGCTTCGACCTCGTGATCCCGCTTCCGTAGCAATGGCTTCGGCTGTCGATCCTGCATGGTCCTGCTTTTGTACAGACCATCCTGCAGTCCGTGGAGTCCTGTCTTTGCGAGCCATAAGCAGGCGACGTTCGTTTTGTCCGATGCTGTCTGCAGATGAATATTGAGTGACAGACTCGTTTGGTTGCTATTTCGATCAGATCAACGTGCACTGGTATGCCGTAATACGGGCGGCAGTTCTGTGATGATTTTTACTCTGTCAGTCAGTCCCCGTGGGTTGCGAAGCGCGTGGCCAATGTTCTATGATGTCTACAAGCGGATACGGCGCGGCTACACGGCGCCAAGCTACAGTATCGCCTGCCGCTTAAGGACGTCTGCCTTCTTCTCGGGGTGTGACGACCATACCATCTTCCGCGCAGTTCTCGAGGATATAGCATGCTGGGGAGTCATCAGACAACCGACAGTTTGACGTGACAGGCGCGACATGCATGTTTCGCCTCTTCCGCATCCTCGACAGTGTAGTTGTCGTGCAGCAGACAGAGATCCTGATCCATGTTTGGGCAGCGCGGGATGCTCTCAGGCTGCAACAAGGTCGGCATGTTGGTGTCCTCGATCGTGATGGAGATGCTTGGCAGGGGAGGGATGCACGTCTTGACCGCCCATAAGATTCAGTTGGTCATGTTGTTATTGTTATTATGGGTGAAGGGCAAGGCAACGACGATGCTTGAGCGGCGGCTCCCGACGGGACTACAGGAAGCAGGCACGAGAAGCACGCGGATCGCCGCCGTGGCCAATCATATCAGCAGCTCAGCCTCGAAAATAGCACCTGGGCGGTCCTCCAACCATATCTTGATATGCTGCAGGGATGAAGCTTCCCTCGGGGAACACGGAGCGTCACAGGACAGGAAGCCACGGAATGCGACAGCTGCGTCAAAGTAAGTAAGCTCAGAGACTCAATGTTGAATGAGAAAGAGTGTTTCACGAGATCCTCAACCCATTCTTAACATTTAATGTAAAATGATCTGCAGTTCAACGTGGGTCACACGGGTCGCACCAAGAGCTCGTCTTGGTGGCGAGCCGGAAAGATGGTGATTCGAGTACGCCTATCTACGATTGACATCATTGCTGCAGTTGGACCCCTTCACGCTCCTTCTTTGAACACGTTCTTGTCACGAGCTTGTGCTGTTCACTCACCGCTCTTGAACTTCGGTGAGCATCCCATTGTTACTCACGTGTGAAGCACCAATTGACCTCGAACAGCACCAAAGGCATCAACGACAATGTTCAAACACAATCTGCTTAGGCAGGTATCGAGAGCCTCCACGACCGCAGCCAGACCTCCCACAGCAGCATTCCTTTCGACCACCCCACAGCGAGCCATTCGCGCCACCAAGACTCGCCGCGTCGAGGAGAAGGACAAGCATGAGGAGTACAGCACAGCAGGAAAACGAGGTGCATTCGAGGAAGAAGGCCAGTTCTCACGCACAGACAAGACGATCAAGGTAGAATATCCTGAGGAACATGATCTGCCAAGTTCGAAGCCAGTACAAGGCCGTGGTGGGTTTCACTTCAAACGTACATTGGCCAGCTTTAGCTTGGAGGGCAGAGTGGGCGTAGTGACTGGCGGTGCCAGAGGTCTTGGTCTCGTCATGAGCCAAGCCCTCTTGCTCAGTGGATGTCGAGTAGCCATCGTTGACCTGAATAGTAAGCCCAACCCCTCCCATTGGCTCACAGAGTCCGCAGACTAAGATGAATGACAGAGGAAGAGGGCGAGAGGCAAGCAAAGCTCCTCATGGAGACCTTTTCCAAAGAGAACCCCGGAGCCAGCAACATCCCGCAAGTTACAGCCCACTATTGCGATGTCTCCTCGCCAGAGTCCGTGGACGTTGCCATGGACGAGATCCTGGCCGAACATGGCAAGGTCGACCACTTGGTCACCTCAGCGGGCTTCACCGAGAACTTCGATGCTATCGAGTACCCAACTGACAGACTGAGGAAGCTCTGGGGAGTGAACGTGGACGGCACATACATTTGGGCATGCACTGTTGCCAAGCACCTGATGGCACGGAAGGCGCCAGGGAGTGTGGTCATGATTGGCAGCATGAGTGGTGCAATTGTCAACGTGCCTCAGCCACAGGCGCCGTACAACGCTGCCAAGGCGGCGGTGAGGCATTTGGCAGCCTCGTTCGCGGTCGAGTGGGCGCATGCTGGAATTCGTGTGAACTGCATCTCGCCGGGTTATATGCTTACTGCGCTGTAAGTCAAGCATCTTTGGGCCATGTGGAAGGCAATACTAACATCAGTCCAGCACTAGGAAGATCCTCGACGATAACCCTGAGCTCGCACAAAAGTGGATCAGCTTGATTCCACAGGGAAAGATGGGACAACCAGAAGATCTGATGGGCGCAGTGACGTTCCTGCTCAGTGACGCTGCTGGCTACGTGACAGGTGCGGATCTTCGTGTCGACGGTGGCTACACTATCACGTAAGAGCTTGATGAGTCACGGCAGCTGTGCGTTGAAAGAGCGTAGAGGTGAAGAAAAAGCGAGACACATGCTGGCCAAGTGTTGGAAACCAGCAGTATAGAGACAGCGATGTACGAGCGATGATATGTTTGCTTTGAGGTCAATAGAAGCTGTATCATGCGACATTTCTGACGAGGTCACCTCCCAGGTGCACACTTTGACTACAGCAGACACGCCGAAATCGCCGATCTGCTAGGGTAACACAACATCGAAGCTAAACGTGGCTGTACCCACAGCTCCGCATCACCGTCCGTTACACGACGCAAACCAACAGACGACATGCTTCTCTTCCGAGACATTGAGACATACGGACAGATTCTGTTCGACCACGTAGCGCCTCCAGGCGTATCATCACGACAAGATCGATAGCGACAGTATCCGCCTTCTTCGAACACTTCCAACAAGTACGAAGGACTTGATTCAGTGCTTCGTAAAGCAACGCGCTGCGTAACACAACGGCAAATCCAAGACTTGACGACCCAGCTATGTCTCCCAGAAACGAGTCATCGCTGTTCAACGATTAAGCATTTCAGATTACCACTACCGTATGGTAAGCCTGATGGAACATATACCGGCACCACGAACCCGGCGATGCACGATTCTGGATGAGCCAAATATGCATCAACCAAGCCGACGCCGAAGACAAGAACATACACGCTCATCAGTTTTGGCGTATCTACTTACCCGCCCAGCAGTTCTTTGCCTCGACGGATTCAAGCAACGACTTCCTCGAATACCGCATCCATGTTGTCAATGTTGCGGCTATGAGGTCAGATGAGCGAAATGGATTTTTGCGCAGTAGGCAAGCTGTCGAAGATCTCCTGCTGCACCTCGCAACCCGGCTCTATTTCAAGAGAACCTGGATCATGCAGGAGATCATGCACGGCAAATCTCTCTATATGTTATGCGGGAGTCTTAGCTACTCGGTCGTCATTCTGGAGGAGGAAGTCCTGAACGAATCTCAGCGTCGCTACAACCGCAGTATCGTCGATAAAACGCCTGTCATTTCCAGGGAAAAGTCTGGATCTTACCCTCTGCTCGAGGAACGCAGAAAGGAAAGGTGCGCAGGGCTGGTGGAAAGACGTGTAGACTCTCACAGACCGATTATATCCTATCTAGGATGCTCGTTTCGAACCAGAATGGAGACCACGAAGTCAGACTTAACCATCCAGATTGGCTTTGCCCTATGGCGGAAGCTCGAAGCCACATGTTACCGAGCAGTCGGTCTTGAGAGAGAAACATTCCATGCACCCGCCGCATCACACCTTTATCACGACTGGGGTACAGTCGGAACATTTCCTTTTCTACATGTACATACCAGCTCGAAAAGTAGAGCCTGAAGCTATGAGGACGTCCGTCTGAAGTACGTTCCCTTGCCATTGGGGGGTTCCCTGCTCAACTGCAACCAATAGACCTGCTTTGAGGATAAGCACACGATCCCAGTGTTCGTCGGCCGACTTGTTGCACGCTCTAGTCATACGACTACGACCACCAGCGCAGATGCAGCCGTGTTGACACGCAGCTGTTACCCTATTACGCGTGTGTGCGATTGTTCGGGGCATCATGCGGATATCTTGAAACACGTCGGTCGGGGACTGTCACTCCCGCGAACAGCGCCTTCTGGCCGACCGACCAAGGCTATCGAAATAATGTAAAGGTATACATTGCCAGACAAGAAGTGTGCTTCTTCCAGCTCAGCTGGCTTGGACATCAGCAGGATTCAGCTCTACAGGTACTGCTCGACGCTACGTTCAGATCATCATGTTGAACACAGACTCCAGAGACATGATGTCTGTTGTCATGCATCATCTCATCACTGATCGTTGATGAAGGTGAAGTACTCCTAAGCTTGATCGTAAGCTTTTCCGGCAAGCGGAGAGCACCTACAGGAGGATTTGCTAGGATTGCAGAAGGTTTTTACAGTGAATGTCCGGGGTATAACAAACGTCACAAACCTTCCGGCCATTGGCCGCGTAAACCACTTCGTGGCCTTTGGATGACCTACAGTAAAACTCCGGACGGAGACCTCTCAACACTCAGCGCGCCTTTACGTGTGGTAGATATCCTCCGAACAATTGGCTAGCCAAGCATTTCGTACGCCTCAGGCCGTATGTGCCATGCACGGACTATGGCGCCGGCGTACATGAACCGCGCAATTCACTTCGTTTTGCGAAGTGCTGTGTCGAAGCAGCTGAGCGGAATACAGGTTTTTTTCTTGGTTCTAAAAATCCATGCTTGCGTCAACACCTACCTTCGAGCATGATATGAGACCAAGTACTTAGCAACGCCCAGATAAGCGCCAACGACTTTGTTTGTTTTTTCTCCATCGTCTCTTGCAACAAACAGTCCAGAAAAACTTTCGATAAAAAAAGGTATCAGGCACTTGTTGGTATACAAGTCGGTTACCATGGGTGTCTTCAAGGGCGGTTTCGTGCGCCTCGCGGCGACCTTTCTATACTTCATCGCCTTTGTATGCTCCATATACATCATGGCAGCGACTGCTTGGGTAAGAGGTTCTTATTTGCCTGCTGTGTTTGTCCAGAGCGCATCTTACTAACTCAAAGGCAATAAATACAGTTCATCGTCCGTTTCCGCAACGAATACAACGACTACAACGACAATTTCGGCGGAGGCGCCAACGTCGGCTTCCTCGGCCTAGGCGGCGACTTCGAAGACTACTTCCCCTCCCACCAACGCAACTACGCCATCATCGGCATGGCCGCCGCCGCAACCGTCTACTCCTTCATCGCAATGCTCCTGACCTGCTGCCTCGCCGGAATCAAATTCTTTGCAATCCTCGGCGTCTTATTCGACTTCATCTTCTTCGCCATCATGATCGCCATCGCAGTCCTCACCCGCAGCGCCCACCACGGCTGCGGCTTCTACGGCCGCGCCCAAACCAACGCCTTCGGAGTCGGCATCTTCGGCATCGGCACGGGCCTCTTCAACAACGGTAGCATCTGCCGCATCTACGTCGCAACATTCGCCCTGGCCATCATCGGCATCTTCGTCTTCCTGGCCGCAGCAGCATTGTCGGCTCTCCTGCTCCGCAGCGACGAAGAGCGCGTCGTCCGCGAACGCGTGATAGAAGTTCGTCAGCAGCGGCCATGGAGACGCGCAGCCAAGAGGAGCCGGGATATCGAACGTAGTCCCAGCCATCACTCTGGCTTGTGACTCGATGACGCAGGGAGTTCCTTTGTGACGCTAGATTCCATGTCGGACTCTGTTGCGCCTTGGGAACCGAGGCCTGCCGAGGCTGGGCGGCAGGAAGGCCACAGTGCAGAGCATTGGATCGATGGGCAGAGGCACTCGATGAACTGGCCTTTACCACCAACGACAAGGGTACCGCAGCAGCAAGGGACGAGTGGGGTGTCGCATCGGAGTACTAGGTTTTCGGAGCAGTTGTAGAGGGGAGGCTTTGCATATGGCCTTTTTGGGCATGGTGTATATGGTAGTCAGTCAGTCGGTCGGTCGGTCGGTCGGTTAGTCAGTCAGACAGTCAGACAGTCAGTCAGACAGACAGACAGACAGACAGACACACTCCAAACATGCACAATAAATGCTTTCCATACCCCAGATGAGGATCATTGGCCCCGGTCATCTCACATACTCGAAAGCAGCCACTGGCTTCAGGTCCGGATAACCTGAGGAGTCCACTTTTGGCAAAACACTAAGTTTCCGTGCTTCTTCCGCCTCGTCAGCTTCAATCCAACGATCCACTTCATTCTGATCGCTCCAATCACTAATAGAGCTCAAGCCTTTGCCAATCTGATGCAACTGCGTTCCAGTGCCCTGAGTGTTCTTCGGCAAAGGCATGAAATTCTCAATAGCCCCCGTGACCCTGCCTTCCAAGATTTCCTTGCAAAGATACGGCTCTGCGCCTAGGGGACGCCCGATCCCTACACCGTGGCATGCTCCGTCTTCGATGGCGCGGACCATGCCGCTGGCGGTGCGAAAGCCGCCGGTAACATAGAGTTTTGTATTTTTGAGGAGGGGCCGAATCATCTCGGCGAATTCGATAAAGTAGGATTCGCGAGCTTTGGTGGACTCCTTTTTGTGTTCGAAGGCGCGGCCTTCGAAAGTGCCGCCGGAGAGATCGATGAAATCGACTTTGGCTTCTTCGAGTTTCACGCAGAGGTTGCGGCAGTCTTCCGGGGTTTGACCGCCGGGTTGGAATTCGACGCTGTTGATCTTCACGCAGATTATGAAGCTCGGATCGGTGACTCTGCGGTGCACTTCTTCAATGATCTCAAAGACGATGCGGGATCTGTTATCGAGGTCGCCACCGTACTCGTCGGTTCGTTTGTTGGTTGTTGATGCTAGAAACTGGGCCAGGAGGTAGCCGTGGGCGCAGTGGATCTGCACACCATCGAAACCCGCCTGATAGCATAGATATGCCACCTCTCCCCAATGCTTCACCATTTCCTTGATCTCCGGTATGGTCATCGGTCGTGGCTTGGCAAACTCGTTACCTGCCCACTTGATCTGCAGTTGTACATCGCTGGCCGAGATTGGATTTGGGTTGAGATATTTGTTGCCTTGTCTGCCAGGATGTGACAGCTGGGCTATGAAGAGAGACCCGTTTGCTTTGGCAGCACTTGACACTTTTTTAAATGCGTCCACACGTCCATCGTGGTTGTCTGGCAAGATTGGGTTCCCGTAAGCCTCTACAGCATCGTACTTGAGCATGAGGTTGCCGGCCACGATGACACCAATTTCACCCTCGCCCCAACGCTTGTACAGGTGCTCGTACTCTGCCGTTGGGTACCCGCGAGCCGATAGGTCGTCGCCTTCCGCGTTCCATCTGCACAGTCGCTCCGTCATCGGTGCTTTCAAAAAGCGGTTCTTCGCCACTCTTTTCGAGAAGGGAAATGTGAGGGTCTCTTGCAACACGCTCGTGTCGACTTGGGGACCTTGTACGCGCAGACGTCCATCCTTGCCACCAACTGGGCGACTTGCGTGTGGATATGCCTTGGCTTCCGGTGCTCCTGATGCAGTCGTCTGGTCGTACGCCATGGTCGCGGCCGCTGGTGAATCATGTACAGCAGTCGAGGGAAGGTGCCTGCCGCCCCGCAGGACGATAGGACAGCTTATATCCGCGGGCGCTTTGAGGCAGGACGTACGGCCGAGATCGGCATGGTCGAGCCGGTCGCGGTACGTGGTCGTACTTGCCGAACAAAACGCAAGCAACCCGGCGTGATGGCAGGCGGCATGGCACCCTCGCCAATGGATGACTTGATGATGATGATGTGCTCCTGCTGCGCGTGCGTCGGGTCGATACGCACGTTGCACGCACTTTGCTTGCGAACGAAACTTGGCGGTGGGAACGGCACTCCCCGTCCCGCAAGTCAATCCCGCCCGCCGCCGCCTGTTGTGGACATTGGACTGGGCCGCCCAGCCGCGAGAATAAATAGATATACCGCTGTATATAACTCCATATTGATGATCGTGGCAATGTTCATTAGCGAGTCGGTTCGTGGGGTGGTTGATGCTGAGCACATGGGGCATCTCCCGCCGCGAATGTCAGTGTTCATTATTCTTGTGATTATTATTGGCTATCTATCTGGCAGCGATGGCTGTTCCCGGTGCCCTTGAATGATCGACCTCCATGGCCCTTGGGCCCCTGAGAGCTCATTTCACGCTAGCGTTCATTCCCAGATGCCACAGACCATGACATTCTTCTTGTCTGCTCTTCGCTCACCCTTACCCTCACCCTCGCCCTCACCCTCTACCGCATTCTGCATTCTCTTTCTTCGCACATTGCCATTGAACTCTTGCTTGTTTTTACAGCCTTCGGGTCATGCTGCACCTTCGAGCAGCGCAATAATAAACCACTCGCGTTCGCTGCGGAAGTTCCTTCGAACGACGACTATCCGATGCCCATTTGATATCCGCCCACGCCGCTGTACATATACCTGCATCATCACTCATTTGCTTTCCCTTGGGAACATCATCTAGTCGAGTCCCTGCTTCGAACTTCTAATCTCTGCCGTCTCCGCCAGCTCGTGTCCGGGTTCACACAACCGGGACCCCCCAATATCGCCCACCACGGCCGTCCTCACCTCCAGAGCTCGGGACAGCATTGTCCCACCACCACATATGCTCAGCATGCAGAATGACAGCGGCTCAAGCTTCGGGCATCGCGCCACACAGTCATTCGCCGTCAAGCCGTCGTCGAACTCCGATTACAATGGATTCGCCAATGGATCATACCTCTCGCATCAACCTTCCATGAGTGCTTACGATAGACGTCCACCGAACATCAATACCGCCGGCCGTATGTCGAACAGCAACTATGCAGCGCAGGATATGCAGACTCAACAGACAGGATACAACGGGCAGGATATGCAATTCACTCCATTACTCCCATCCCAACTCTTCTCGCCTTCGCCCATGCAGAGCTTCAGCCCGACGTTCCAGTCGTTCTCGACCTTCCAGCAGCAGGGCGCGAATCGGAACTCACAATACCCGAACAGCAATGCATTTCAGCATCAACAACAATCTGCCATCTCTCCGAATGCATACCAGACGCTTGCTTCGCCTACGTCTCTGGGCAGCTCGTATTTCGGTGGTATCCAGTCCCCGACGACTGGCTTCAACGCCCTGACGGGTGCCAGTATGGCAGGCTATGGCGGACCAATGCAGATGGGACCGATGTCTGGAGCGAGTCGTACGGTATACCTGGGGAACATCCCGCCAGAAACAACCGCCGAGGAGATCTTGAGCCACGTGAGGTCTGGCCAAATAGAGTCCGTACGTCTGTTGCCAGACAAGAACTGTGCATTCATCTCCTTTCTGGACGGGAGCTCCGCGACACATTTTCACTCTGATGCAATCCTCAAGAAGCTTGCCATCAAAGGCCAGGACATCAAGATTGGCTGGGGCAAGCCTTCTTCAGTGCCAACATCCGTGGCTCTGGCGGTGCAGCAATCGGGCGCGTCGCGAAACGTGTATTTGGGCAACCTGGCCGAGGGCACGACTGAAGATGAGATTCGCGAAGATTTGAGCAAGTTTGGCCCCATCGACACTGTCAAGCTCGTCCGCGAGAAGGCCATCGGGTTCGTCCATTTCCTGTCTATCGGCAACGCGATCAAAGCAGTCACTCAGCTTCCACAAGAACCGAAGTGGCAGGCACCACGAAGGGTCTACTATGGCAAGGACCGCTGCGCTTACGTCTCGAAGACACAGCAGCAGAATGCGGCGCAGTATCTTGGCATTGCGCCAGGCTACGCCCATGTGCTCAATGGAGCGGATCGTGATCTGATCACAAATGCCTTGGCCCAACAGTCTGTTGCTGCAGCCGCTGTGGCCACAACTGCCGGCGGTGTCAACAACTTGGGCAATCGTACCGTATACCTTGGCAATATCCACCCGGAGACGACAATCGAAGAGATTTGTAACGTTGTACGTGGTGGCCTCCTTCACCACATCCGATACATCCCTGACAAGCACATCTGCTTTGTGACATTCATCGACCCGACCGCCGCTGCTTCGTTTTACGCCCTGAGCAATTTGCAGGGACTGATGATCCACAACCGAAGGCTCAAGATCGGTTGGGGCAAGCACTCTGGTGCTCTGCCACCAGCCATTGCGTTGGCGGTTTCTGGTGGCGCATCGCGCAATGTCTACATTGGCAATCTGGATGAGACTTGGACGGAAGAGCGACTCAGGCAGGACTTCCAGGAGTATGGAGAGATCGAGCTTGTCAATACTTTACGCGAGAAAAGCTGTGCTTTTGTGAATTTCACAAACATTGCGAATGCCATAAAAGCCATTGAGGCAGTGCGAGGCAAGGAGGACTACAAGCGTTTCAAAGTCAACTTCGGTAAAGACCGCTGCGGCAACCCGCCCAGACAGGTCATCAACGCCCAGCAGATGCAGCATCGGGGGGAGCAGCAGCAGCAGCAGCAGCAGCAGCCGAACGATGATGGGGTCAGCTCGCCATCTCCTGTGAACGGTCTTGCTCCAAGCAGGACCCACAACTCTATCTCTCCTGCAAGCTCCGGTCCTTCGAACGGGCTAAACCCAATGCATGGCCCAACGGCTTCGACGATCTTCAACTCTGGCAGTAACAATCCGCTCACCTTGTACCTAGCTGCCACGCAGCAAAGCGCACAGGCAGCAGCGGAACAGCAAGCTCAGCAGCAGCAGCAGTACTTACAACGACAAGATACACTCAGCCCAACTGATTTTGAACAGCTGTCGTTGCACCAGCAGACCTACTCGCAACCACAATCGACTTCCGCGTCACATCTATCCACCCAGCAGGCCTTTTACGACACCCCCAACGAGGTCACTGCTTCTCGATCTGCAGGTCTTGAGCCCCCATCGCATCCTTTTGGCCACGGCAGTCACCAGAGTGTCAACATCACGAACGGATTGCCAATGAATTCTTCTTATGTCAATGCAGCCAACTCAAACTCTCAGCAGCAAGCACAGCATCGCCGTGGCGTCAGCTTGCCAGCCTTCTCGCTTCAACAAGCTCAACAAGCACAGCAAAGCGGCAACCTGGCTGGCTTGGGAGGCTACAGTCCCGGCGGCTACGGCCTGGGTGTGTCAGAAGGCACTCTACCAGGATGGGCCGAAGAAGAAGTCGCTTAAAGAGCCATTTGTCACGACCTCTTTTAAATTTTTCTTGTGATGCATTACTATCAGCAAAATCTTTTTACACTAATATCGCCCGGCACTGGGCGGCCATGCTCGCGATTGATTTTCTAGGGTCCCCCTTTAATTCTTGTGTGTATGTATGTAAGTATGTATGCGCATCACGGGACATCAGCTAGCTCGTGGGGAACAGGCGTTGGGATCAATGGCAACATTTATATATCGTTTTGTGCCTACTTGCTTGGGGCAGGGGCTGCGATGTTAAGA